>JASTWP010003156.1:0-29080 GCA_030770255.1 Temnothorax ravouxi
CATGTAGCGCATTATACACAATAGTATCCAAAGCGTACGCTAATAATTCACAATCAATAATCGAATTTTTATCAAATTGCACGCCTTATCAGCGATACGATCAGAGCAATTGCGGACAATGAAACCATAGCAAGATATATTTATATTGAGAAGTGGTAAAATCTCTTCCGTCAGGAAGAGAATGTAAAAAAGTATTAATAGGGGTATTCTCATTTAAAAGATTTTTAAAATATATATTTTGCAGGATTTTTTATAGAGAAACGAAGAAACCATATTATATACATTTATTTGTAATGTAACGCATTGTACATGGTCCACTCGCCAAGATACAGATCCATCATCTTTCCAGCAAGATATGATTAAGCATTTTTTTATATTTATACAATGACACGTGCAAAACTGCAAATTTTGCAAATTTTGCAAATAGCGCCGATGTATGGCTGCTGCTGGCGCGTAGAGGGGTCCGCGGAGAGAGGGGGAACCGCGTTCGCGGTTTCAGACACCGCGCCGCGGGTAGGGAATCCGCGTGCAACGGCCGCGTCAGTAAGCGGTGAAAGGGGGTCCGCGGTGAAAAGGGTCCGCGTGACGTCACACGGCACGCTCGCGTTATCTCCCTTCGTAGATGTTTTCCCCGTCCCCCGTCTTCTCGTTCGTGCGCGTCTCTCGCTCCCGTCACCCGTTATCTCTCCACCGTTCGCGCGTCTTCTCGTTTGCGTTCACATATTTTTATTTAAATTTAATATTATATATACATTTAAATATCTTCTAATATTTCAGTTGGTTAAAAATGTTTAACAAATCTACATTTATTAAGTATCTATATTTAATACAATTTATATTTTAAATATTAATTATATTTTAAACATTATTTTTATTATAATCTTTTAGGAAGTAACATACCTGTTATATTTGCGATTTAAATAGCATAGAAGAAAATGATAAATTTATCTGACAGCTCCTACGTACGTTATAAGCATAAAGTTCGAGTTCCGCATTAATTATTCGAAGTCATACAGTAATATGGGAATGTTGCGGGCACAGGGACAGAAAGCTAGTCAAACATAGTATAAATTTTCACTAAAGGTTCTTTAGAATAGTTTATTGTAGTAGTTCATTAGCAGTACAGAACTATCTGCCGATTACACACAATAAACTCGACATAAGACATAAACGTTTAAATTTAAGCGTATATCTTTCACTCTTTGCGCACGCCGCCAATGCATCGAGGTATGACAAGCATAATATATCCAACAACATATACAGAACGTCAATAATACAATATGCAATCGTCATGTCCTACAATATATATATATATAAGTATAAAACTCATCTATATTCTCCTCTTACTTACACATTTTTCCTCTCAACTAGCATTATACTACTACAATAAATCACACGCAATACAGAGCTGTTCACTCTCATCATCACATACTAATCTCATTCATGAAGCTCTATCTCATAGATTTTACGACATCTATTGAATCTCGCAAACTTTCTTTCATTGTTTAAATACGCTTCAATACACTCGCGGCACTCATCTGCAGTCCTTATACGCATGATTATTTTTTCGCACTTGAAGCACATTGTTTTAACATGGATTGGGAACCCATGCAACCGCGATGAAATGCCATGCCATTGCACTTTTCTTTCATATCCACGCAACTGAAGGTGAAACACCGCATAGCACCCCTGACATAAGCGTATACGTGGAGATCTCCGTCCCACGTAGCAGGGCTCGAGCCCGATGATGCAGAAACTATGTATAAGATTATCATATGTTTTGGGATACATCCGAGGCAGAACCCCGTCCAACAACCTAGAGAGATCCAGCCAGGGGTCAAGCCGGAGAACCAACCCTAGAGCGCCAAATTCGCGCTTTCCGAAGGAGGGGGGTGATGTAACGATGCACCCCCGGAAAAAGCATCGTCCCGGCACGAACACCTCGCCGAAGCCGCCCGGCCGACCATCCGCAGGGTGAGAAATAGGCACGATATGCCTACCGTATTTTGCGAACGGACTTACCGCGGCAATCGTCTGAAAGCACCGAGCGGTGCCGAAGACGACCGAAGACGATCGAACGGCGGGCGCGGCGTTCGCCGTACCACTCCAACGCTCGCGCTTGCCGCCGCTACCCCCACCACTGCGTAACACCGCCGCGACGCAGGTATATAACGCGAGCGTCGTTAACGCTAATTGCGATTCCTGATTATCCGTCTCACCGACTACTCCAATCCTGAATCCCGCACCGAGCTAGTCTGAAAGAAGGTAGAGCGCTTTTGGCATTCTCTGTCTTCGCCGAGTGCGTCTCGACAAACGACCAGTTCTCCCTATTCTCTTGAGTCGATCCGAAAAGAAGGTAGAGCGCCGCTGGCATTCTCTGTCTTCGTCGAGTGCGTCTCGACGAACGACCGGCTTATTCCAACCACCCGCGTATCCAAGAGTCAGTCCGAAAGGAGGAAGAGCGCCTCTGGCATTCTCTATCTCCATCGAGCGTGTCCCGACAGACGCGACTCCGGTCGCCCGCGCTTCGCGCCTCGCGCCGCGTTTGCGCTTCGCGCCGTTTCTCGCGCGCCGACCTACGCCTCGCGAGCGCTTGTCGTCACGATTTCTAGTCTACATTGTGTTACCGCGACCGCACCTATTGTACTAACCCGTTCGCGATTCTTTTTCTTATCTCGATGTACACATATATACGTTTAATTGAATAAACCTTTTGTTACGCTATTAATTTGACCCGAGTCTCGTGCCTTCCTCCGCGCCTACTCCGAACCCTGACCACCCGCGAGCTAGATCCGCGCTTCGGAAGCTAGGTTGTTTTACACTTTTCTTTCATATCCACGCAACTGAAGGTGAAACGCCGCAATAGCACCCCTGACATAAGCGTATACGTGGAGATCTCCGTCCCACGTAGCAGGGCTCGAGCCCGATGATGCAGAAACTATGTATAAGATTATCATATGTTTTGGGATACATCCGAGGCAGAACCCGTCCAACAACCCAATAATTATGGGTTGTATTGGCGGTTTCATAAATTTTATGTAATTAAATTTTAACACTGTTTTTAATCTCAAAAAATAAATATTTTTTTCTCTTACCGTATTTTTTCAAAAAATTTAAACTCAAACAACACAAGTCCTTGTTACACTCAAAATCGCGTTCGCGTGCGAGATGTAGCTGAAGAATGGTCCACTCGCCAAAATACAGATTCATCATCTTTACGACAAGAGATGTTTAAGCATTTTTATACTTATGCACTGACTTCATCAAACACATGCAAAAATGCAAATCTTGCAAAGCGCCGATGTATGGCTGCTGCGATCATATAGATTAAATCCACACAAGTCAATGGCGTGATACCTTTTTCAAAGACATATTGCGACGCGTCACGATAATTGATGATTTCATTGAACGTTCACAAAATTGCAATTGTTGTATTTTCAAATAGCGCGCCGATATACGGCTGCTGTAAGCATGGTGTTGGTAGGGACGAAGTTAAATACAATTTAATTTTTGCATAAGCCAATGACGTGATATTGTTTTCAAGAACATGCCGCAACATGTCACACAATGACATCATCGAACACGTGCACTAAATATGTACAGGTCAATGATATGATATCAAGGACAATGTCACGATGACTTTACTCAATAATAGTCGAGATCCGGAAATTGGTACATCAAATTTTATGTAAAGTAAAATGGAAATCGCACCTCCTAAAGAAAATTGAAATCAATGAAGAAATTAAAGTTGAAGTTAATGAAGAAGAAGAAATGTCTGATGAAGATGCAGTTCCTTCGGATGATTCTTGTTACGATAGCGAAAGGTTTGAAGATGTTACAGCGGGAAGAATTTACCGCGTAGAAGCAACGATGTGACGAGTTTATCGAATCGTTGGAAGAACAAAGCCGAATTAAACGGCCACGATTATCGATCGGTCTCAAAGAGTCATTGATCGCTTGTATCGCACGTCTCGAAGGCCTGAAAGATTCGGTACGTCAACGTTTTGTACACGTGGGTCCCGGATACAGTGTGAGTGAGGCAGAACTCAGATGGCGCGAGATAGATACTTGAAAGTCATATACTGACATCATATACTGACTGGTGCGGTAATAAATTTTAAACACATCGAACCCCGTCAATTTCTCAAAGATGCGAGAGACGTTGTACTCGATCGTGGCTGCATACGGAACGTCATGCAACGACATGACAATGTATGGATAAACCCTATGTTTAACGGTGAATTTTTTGCGGGTGACAAACGCGCGAATAAAAGTATCGCTACGAGAAACTGTGAATTCTTTTGTACGTTCAATCTGCAAAAGTGGTACGTGTTGCGCGTTATCTAGCCTATACTAGCATCGCTGGAGGAATTCCAGGAACGTAATAGCGAGTAAGCGTTGTCACGTATACTTAATTTGACTGTTCACATAAACAAGTACAATGCATGCGAGGTGTTTTGTGGAAATACCGCGAGAAATTAAAATGAATAGAGCTGTGGTCAACGTCGCGCGTTCTCACTCGCGGCCCTGTTCGCGCGCGTCTTTTCTTCACCAACGATATTTAATTGTTTAGATCTTCGCGATATTTAATTTTTAATATTACATTTAAGTAAACGATAAACAAAGACAGCTTAATTCTAATGACAGGGAATGGGATGAACCAATATGAAATTACTAAAACATGATTTTCCAACTTCAATTGTTTCTGTGTGGATTCGAGTATTTTTTGTCTCGATTCTCGATATTATTCTGTTACGTTTCATGCGACAGCTCTTTTGAGCAGCACAAAATCTGATTAGCTGGAGAGCTACTAAAACGCTTTACGAATTATATGATTGCATAATGAAATAACGGGTAGACAACACGTGAGTGTAAACTCATTAACGATAACCGGCTCACTAGAAGTGCTTTATGTTGGTTATCGATCGATCTCCAGGAAACTATCTTCTTACGATATTCATACGGTACGTAATCTTATTAAGATATAGGGGAGAGATTATATTTATCCCTAAATTATATCTTAAAAAGAGTTTATTATGACGTGGAAATATAATATATATTGAATTATTGACGCAAATTCTAATGGCTTATTTTGAAAAAAATTTACAAAAAATCTTTGTTGGTTGTTTTTGTTAGATATCTTAAGTTTATTAGCATCTTTATTTATTATATTTGCGGTACCATGTATATACGTTTCGTCGATAATTTACATGAAAATTCTCTTCATCTGCCGATATAAATGTAATCGAATCAATTATAAACGATTGCAATAATATTAAGTAGAGCCGTCAGGGCAATATATGACGTAACACTCTACAGTGAATAATAATTACAACGTTATAATAATAATCATTTTCTCGCATATATATTAGGATATTTATTATTAATCTGATATTAAAATTCGTGGTGCGTTCTAATGGATTTAAAATTCAAATTCCACCCACGAGCACGTTCTCATATATATATATATATATATATATATATATATATATATATATATATATTACAATGTATTATTAAAAGTTGGCATGTGTGCGCATATCTGTATAATTTGTCTCAATATCTATCAAATCTGCAATTAAATGCGGTAGAGCTCAATGAAAAAAGAAAAACTATATAAACGAACGTAATATATGCGATATTCAATTTCAGGAATTTGTGATTAGTATATTATTAACAATTATTAATAAGTAATTAATCCCGATAAATAATGTATACATATATTGTTTATGACTTAATAAATTATAGACATAACTATTTATATACAACATATGTAACTTATTGTGTCAATATTAAATAATTATTTTTTATTTTTTATCACATCAGATTTATCACGACGGGTGAAAGACCAAAAATGTTAGATCATTAAAACATTCGATAATGCGAAAGGAAAAGAAGAAGCTTGAAGCTCTGAAAAACAAAGAAACTTAAATGTTTCTTTTCACGAAAAAATAATAGATGATATCGTCGCTATATAGCCACTCTCAGAATTCATATTGCAGGTTTAATTTTCCGTGTTCGAACGGCCACAGGATCTACGCCATGGCGTTTTTAGGTCAGTTACGGTCCATGACTGCAATATAGTCTCGGAATTTGCAAGCGTTATGGAAATCACTGCGACAGTTTTACTAGCGATGTACCCGCGATATTTGAAAGTTTACTTGGCGCACACTGTTGTTCTATATTTATAGAATATTAATATTTTCGGTATTCCATTAATATTATATAGTTTATCGGTTTCCATCAATCTCCATTTTCATCAATTGAAAATTATACATTAATGACTAAAATGTTGTAAATATATATCGCAAATGTACAAGGAAAATGGTGAAATTATTAAATAAATTGCTTGTTAAATAAAAATTTGAAGCAAGTTAAATTCGCTTGACAGATATATGTGGAAATATGCTGGTGGCGAATGCATGTAAAATAAAAGTGCATGCAAGAACATCGGGATCGCATTTTAAACGTATTGGATATATTTTTGCATCAATAGTGTCATTCCGCTCGGTTCCTTTGCCAACACGACGCAGAGACTGATTCGCCGCGAGCGTATTTCCACGGAATAACATCACGTAGTCGCGGATTTTTAAACTTGTATTTGGTAAATATTCGCGAGAGGATATTTTTAAAATGGTATCTTAAGATAATAATCGAAAATAAAGTCAACGTGGATCAGAATTAGAATCGTCAAATGACACGAATTTTCTAATGTTGCGCATTCATAAAATCAAGCGAGTTAAATAACAAGACACTCGCGCATACATCTTCTTTATTATCCCCAGCAAAGTTAGGAAAAGATTGAGGGAGATAAGGGAGTAATTTGTTTATTTAATTTGCTTTGTTTCAATGCCCGTCTTTAGACTACATGTATATTCCATGAGATGTACCTAATGAAATACGTAGTATCTTTTAAGGGAAACATTCGTTAGAATTTCTATGAATTTCTTACATGAACTTCGTGTTATCGCCTCGGAGCTTGCTGTTAGTATCTGTAGTGTTCCGGGAGACTTCTTGAGGAAGTGGCCGAAATTATAAATTATTCTAATACTCGGGCGCTACTCTTTTACGTATCGAATTCTGGAAAGTTATTTCCCGAAGATGAATAACGTACATTTATTAATCACGATACATTTTGCATGACGACCGTGCACTTGTATTATTTACATAGACTGCCTTAAAATATTAAATACGTCGCGCATATGTTTCATTTCGTGGAGCACACGTATTTTTTTTATTCTTTTCTGTTATAAATATACATAAGGGCGTTGTTAACACGTTGCGCGGGCAAAGTGCAATGTTTCTAAATATCCGAGGGGTGGAGATGAGCATCGTTCATGTACATAGAAAACGCGAGGGAAAAGAACTATAAGTAAGAATCCGATAGAAGCCACTCAGCAGGGATCGGTCGATCGACTCCTGCCGGAGTGCTCGGCCCGGATTCTCGTGAATCCCGAGCGAGCGCAAAATACTTGGCGAAAGGATCGGTAAATGCTCGGCACCGAGTACTCGGCGTGCTTGAAGCCGAGACTCCATTTCGTGCTACCAGCCGAATGAATGTTTGATGCGCGGCGCACGTATGGAGCAACTACAGACTCGCGTAGCGCCTCAACATTTCAGCACTAACGTATACTTATGCGGGCATATATGAGAGCGTCTGCCTCTGTGTGAAAGCCGTCCGTATGTGTGTGTGTCAGAGTATGTTTGTGTGTACTCCTCAAGTTTCACGTAGTCTCAAGATCGCGAGCTTCCAGGCTTTCCTGAGGTTTCGCGTGGCTTGAAGTAACGAATCCAGTTACCACGCACTCTCCGCGTATCTCTCATTGTCTCAAGAGATCGACTATTTAAAAATAGATCGCGATACGGATAGTGTAAAAAAAATTGTCTCCTTATAAGTTTGCAGCTATCCGGTGAAGATTGTCAGCAGCAAAAGCTGACGATAGATTAAAGGTGCCAATTCATGAGACGCTGAAAATGAGCGTCAACAAGGTGAACGTGGTGGTTTCGCTTTGACGCTAGCGTCAAAGAAACGAAGTTGAATTTATTTAATATTCAGCGTCGTCGCTGAATCGTCGTTAATCGTCCCAGTACAATCAAACTATCAAACATAGACTTCAAAATACGTAAAATATTAATTAATTATTTTCAAGTAATATCTTCAAGTAATAATATTTTATGGACATATATAGAGGAAAGTACCCGATTATGAGATACCATATCTATTTTGTGTGATTGCCGGAAGTCTATGGGCAGAATTGAAAAATATAGTAAGTCATTTTGAAGGGAATTTAATAAGCTTTAAGATGCTGAAATGTAAAATTTAATTTAAATATTAATTTTGCTGAAAATTAGAAAAATGTGCAAAATGAGCTTTCGGCAAAATCGCAAAAGTGTGCTCCTAATATGAGAGACTCCGGGAAATCGCTAATAAAGTCCAAAATATATGATATTGCAATTAAAAAACTTTATTTAAAGTTTTTGAAAGACAAATGTAATGGAGAAGCATATTTGCAACAATCGTAAACCCACTTATACTCAATATTGTACCTAATCTTCCCCTTTCACCCTTCCCTCTCAAATCAAGGTCAGCACAGTCTTATAAATTTGTATAAACCTTCCCTTAATGTTAATATAGTATTTTCTCTTCTTTTATTACTATACAATAACTTTCATACTCCAGCAACCCAGGAGTACCCTGAGTATCTCATGTTACGAGCACCACGCCTTGCGGTTTCACGATCACCAAATCTAATCTCTACAATTGAGCAATTCAACATATCCCGTATTTTCCTATTAATACGACCTTACTCTATTGCTGCATGCAGAACTTATTGCCAAATATTTATTAATTATATAATAAACAAGGTTTAAAGACTCATATCCATGGCACTTGACAACATCCAATTTCATAATTTCTTTCTCTGCAACGACTACACGCACGATCAAACAATGAATTTTCCACTAAATAGGTTTTACCCTAAGGGCAATAAGTTCATGGTGGAACTAACAGATTAGGGCCTATTAGTTTAGCAGAAACCTCGCTGTCGCATATTAGGAGCCTATCTCATAATCGGAAACTTTCCTCTATTAATAAAAGATATTATTTCAGAAGATTTTTGCTTGCTGAAAATGAACGTCGAGCGTCAACATGAAAAGGCACTATAACTTTCAAAGTGAATTAAAATTTCAAGTTTTTCACTTTTGTTAATAAACAATGTCGTGACACGTAAGATGCACTTTCTATCGAAACATAGAAGGCGAAATGATGATACGCGCTTGTTCTCTCCGTGTATCACTATTGTCACCTGTAGCGGAAAACGTACTCGATGTATGCGTCGAACTCATCGTTGTGGAATTGCCCTAGAGCAAAATGGAAATAGGTAGGCGTGGTGATACTGCGAGGGCACCGATGTGCGTTCAAATACTAGCGTTGGGTCCGTTCCAAGTAAAATTTAATATTTTTGCTTAACGAGTTCCGTTTTATGACAGCGCCGTCCCAGTTTCCCTAATTGGTCCCGCGCAGAATCCATCTTTGCTTTATCACAGTAAAAATCACTGCGAAATTTTCGACGATTTTCGGATAACGTCTCACCATTACTCGTGAATGTTGACAATGATTTGAAGTAAAATCAATATTACAATGTCACGCGCCATAAGACCGCGAGATAAAATTACAATATGCTATCTATTTTGAGATATTAGTGCTTTATTTAACGACTTATTTAAAGTTGAAGTACCGTTCGGGAATGATCGGAGTTATCCACGGGACCGGGGACAGTCAAGAGCACTGAATGCTCATCGATCTTTTCAACCTAACGGCAGATGCCTGCTAGCAGTCCGTCTATTACCATGGGAATAAAATGCTAGGACGATTCGAGTAAAATCTCGATAAAAATATCACTCATGAGGCAGCAGGATTCGAGTGGCAATAACGGAATGGAGTTATCCGGTACTTTGCCGTCATTACTTTGAGAGATCGAAGATAGACGATCTGCACACTTTTGTCGCAACGGTTCTTAAATCTGTCCGTATTTCATCCTGTTGTACACCTCGCTGACGACGAGATCCTTCGTTGAGGAATCTTTTAGAGGAGAATTTCAAACTACACGTAAATTCGACAAAAATTGTATGTTTTACTCAATATAAAATTACTTCTATAATCCGAGTAATTACAAATGTATGTGTAACTTGTGCAATTTAACACTAACAAAAATTACGCCGCTCACATTTCGGAGCATCGACATCTAAGAATGATAAACTTACGCCGAACACGTAGTTGGCGGAACTTGCGATTAAGTAGATTAAACATGGGCAATCATTCCTATTGAACCCGATTGCCATTGCAACGGGGTATCACATAAGATATGTGTTCGCAAACGTGACGCGACATACATTCACATATTCACGAAGTTTGCGCGAATTGACAGTATGTATGTGCGTATATACATACTAATACGCGCAGATGATAAATGGCGTGCAGTTAAGTGAACTAATAAAGTGGAGAGTTTAGATGACGTAGAAAGCGTCGACAGAGGGGTGATGCTACGTGGGATATACGAGGACTTTGCGCGGGTTTGACATGATAATTATGATAGCTAGTAAGAGCGTCCATACTTTTCAAAAGTCGATAGGAGATTAATACCTTGAAGAGAAGGGAGAGCCAACCCTCCTCTCGATATCGTGATAAATTGGTAAAGCAAAATACTGCATAGTAACGAGTAATTATGTGCAACGAGAAACATTCGAGTTTTTTCCAAGCGCTGATACAAATTTAAACAGCCGCTTGAAATTTATAACTTTGTGATAAATGTTATCTTTGTTTCTGCTTGATACAAAAATATTTTATGATAAAACTTTTACGCGCGGTAACTCTAACAGCGGCAGTATAAATTTTGTTTTAAAAATTTCGGCAGTCAATAAAGTAGTTTTTAATAGACGTTAATCGTCTAGACAATTTGTATAATTCTTGTTAAACTCTAAATAAACATACATAAGTTAGTCGTTGATAGAATGGTACGAAAAGTGACAAGAACAAACGAGGGAGAGAATACGTACGTAATAGCAGTTGAGACGAGTGGTTGAGAGAAGAGAGGTTGAGTATGCAAACTCGATAGCATCATGTATCTACATGAGGAAGCCAATCGGAAATTAAGTAATGCATCCTGCGCGAATAAATTTGACGAGATATATCGTTATTGCAATTAATTAAACAGAGTGTCTCGAACTATAAGTTTTGTTACTATTTAAATATATTTATAAATTATTTTAATTAAAAAGCAGAAGAGAAGAGAGAGAAAGAGAGAAACTAAAAAATTGCGCAAAAAGTTCAAGTTTTTGCACAAAAGTAAGAAACTTTTATAGACAAACAAGGTTTTGCGCAAGGAGGTGAAATTAATTTCATTTTTACCTGTATAAAAAAGTCTATATACCATTACAAGGTGCAACACCTGACGATAAGTGTCGGCAATTACGGCCTAACACTATTTAACGACTAATCTGGTAAGGGAATACACTCGCACTAGCGTCGATTATCCTCTAATCGTCTCACCGTTACCGAACGCTGATGTTTAATCCAATTAGAGAGGCTACTTGTTCCCTGGCTTCGTGTGGTTTACGGATTAGTATTTCGCGTCGAAGCGTTTATTGCAGATTAAAAAATATTTCCAGTCTCGAGTGTTCACACGTGGCGGAAATGGCGAGACCGTTTCTCTCAACGTATATACGTGCACGCACATGTGCATGCGTTTATGCAGTGTGTAGGACGTGACATATGTATGACACAATTATTACATTTTGCGGTAGAAACGAGTCATGAGGAAAACGTATTTGTGGCCGTTGTCCGCTCTAAGAACAATTAGGCATTAACATGCGGACCGTACAAAATCTCGTTTCTGCATTGTTTAACACTGCGGACTGTGCGCAAATTGTATAATGCGCCGTAGTACTTGCGTGCACATATTTTGCGTAAAGAACGTGCACACGTCGCGTCGGGCGGGTTCTAGTATTAGAGTCGTATATAATGTGCGCATCGCGCTTATTATACGCGTGTGTGAGTCTTGTTTCTTTGTACTCGGCGTATAGTATCTTGCTCTACGTAATTTTCGCTAGTGTAACCGCATATTGTGTCTCGCGTAGGACACAAATACCCGTTATCACAACGTGCCTTATACAAAATAATCTACAGAAAAAGATTGTATTAGCCGAATTTATAATAACTTTTTTGCTTTGCAGAGAGAGAGAGAGAGAGAGAGAGAGAGAGAGAGAGAGAAGAATGAGGACATTTTCTTTGAGTTTTTAAAATTATTTAATCACTAAATTATGAGGTACGTTTTTAACTCGTGAATTTATTCGCGAATTTGTATATATTATGACATTTAGTATGGTACTCGGTTTCAATATTCGAGGAAAAATAGACGTTCAATCAACGAAATTGTATTGATATATCCATTGTCGCGCAAACCCGTGGCTTTTGTCACTTTACTCAGCAATTTGGTCTCACTAAGTAGCTACGTCGGCACCTGGATCGAGAGCCGAATGCACACCGGTGCACACAACGAGCCGGTGCCGGTGCAGCGTTGCGTTCCATTAAATGAATTCACAGCTGACTCCTCCTATCGCTGAATTGACACTATTGGATCTTCGTTCGCTTCTTTTCGACTTGCACCGTTCGCGGCGAACATACCAGATGATAAGAACATTTGCATACGCGTTTGCTTTCTTTCATATTCCTGAGTGTTCTCGGTATAATCAGATGGAATTTGCTTAAAACACGCAGACGCTACTAGACGCATTATTAAAAATATGCAATAATCAAAGATTAAAAATTCCAAGATATATTTCATGCTCGTGATATACTATACGATTAATTCCTTTGTTCTTTAACATTCGAGTGACATTACAATATTTTCAACGATATACATATAAAATATATAAATGATTGCGTAGAACGAAATTGTCAGAAGATTCTTAACTGAAAAGCTTTTTGATACGAGCATTTCTTCGATTTGAGAAAATCGTTTGTCTTACAAAATAGTCTTGCAATAGAAAAACTCGACGTACAGAGAACGAAAAATTGCACGTTGACGAAGGACGCCTCTAAAGTTTCATCTGTACGTAGTATAGTATAGCAGGCGTCGCTGCGTTTGCCAGCTAGTTACCACGTAGTGCCGCGAAATCAAAACTATCGACGAAACTCACCGCGCGCGCGAGTAGAGTTCGCCCGCAAAAGTTGCCTGTCTGCTTCTATGTGGTGCGGACGTCCAATTTTCGAGTAGACTCCATCGAAAATGTTCGATTGGTTACATACGTGACACAGGTATCCGTTTTCACGGAACTTCCCGTCAGATAGCGTATATGACACCTCCTTCAGTCAAGTCATTCAGTGAAGTGTCCGCACAACTGAAGTGACGGCCACTACGTGGCACGATTTTAACTTGTCAAATCGCTTCGCCCCACGCAAGATACATATTTCTGTAAATTCTCTGACTTTTCATACATATATGCTTAATCAGAACTTTGAAGTTACCTTCGTAGTTAGACGTCCTAATTACCGTTATCCAGTTTGCTTTCGAGACAACATACCGCAAGCCCATTTGTATTCCGAAGATCTACGAGAATATCTAAGCGAATCGCATACAACAACAAGTGTATTAGCGGATAACTGTGACAAACTTACAAACACGCGTGGCAATGTGAATTCCAATAAGCCTTACTGTCAGTTGCGAACGGAATAGAGAAGTTAGCTAATTATTGTATGAGAAGCGCGATAAAATATAAGAAACAAACAGCCGCGTCGTCGATGAAGCAAGAATAATTAATTGCGCTTGTTCTCTCTGCTTTCATTACAGAGACTAATTTTATCAATTTACTTCACTTTAATAAAAACTATTCACGATCACGATTTCCTGAAATAGAAATTGCGACGATTATTTTGCATATTTTGAAGGAATGAATCTTGATATATTGTATTTCTATGGTGAATATAAGCAGATTAGACTTCTTTTTAGCAAATAGATGAAATTTGACAAAGTGCCTCTCCGTCAAAGAGAAACTTGAATGTGTAACGGATTATTATGTATAACTGATATTATGGGCTGGAGGATAAATCTCGCGGTTGCTTCAAGAAATTATAAGAACGCTCGACTGATTTTATTTACCGGAGGAAGCATAGTAAAAGAGAAACGTGCTGTTTACTTCATGCGCATAACTTTCCACGAATAAGTGCACTCTTCAGGGTTTGAGTTTGCGCATGTATTAATTCTTCAGTATCTTCGTTCTCTCGCTACTGTCAAAGTAAACTCTGTTCGGTGAGTTGGTCCGATAATATCAATTAATTCATATACTGAAATGAAGGATCGTGTATGCGAGCGTGTTTACATTTTTTTTATTCGTGATCGGTTAATTTTCGATGTTGAAATAACGAACGAATATAATGTAGCTCTTTGTTATACATAGATTTTGTTAAGTAATTTTATTAAAAAATTATAATATTTTAAATTATCATATTATATTACGTTTTCGTATATTATCACATTTTCATTTTTTTATTATACTTGTTTATTAGTTCATACAACTTGAATTTCTCGTTTCGTTAGGTCAGTAAAGACGTAGGAGTAAAAGTAAGGAGTAAAAGTAAGTTTTCTGAATGAGTAATTGAAGATAAGAAAAGTAAAGAAGATTTACATTTCCCGCAGAATACTATTTCCATTAGTGAGCCATATTTGAATATCGCTTCAGCATAAATTGTTCGCATTAAACGCCGGCGTTACTGGCTGATGCAGGTTGATCTGATTATCATTAGATATCATTAGCATGGTTTAAACAGGCAATGCGACTGATAATGTGCCACCGACGGAATTTCGTCGCACCGAAATGTATTTTCGCTATTCGCTATTTGCAAGTAAGAAAAGGGTCAGGATTAAACGATTCAGACCCATCTTATCCTGGATGATGTTCTAATTGCCGTTATCTACTTTACTCGTGAGGCGACACGCTACCGGGTAATTTGTATTCCGGTCTGCGAAGGGACCACAGACGTGCGCAAGAAGAGATCGAGAGAGGATGCATCAAGAGAGGGTAAGAGAGGACGAGATAGTGAGGGAGAGGAGGGAGAAGGAGAGAGTAAAAGATGGGGAATACGATAAAAGGCGGGTGAGTGCGACAACGTCGGATAACGGGGTTGCGAACCGTGGCTGCTCAGGGAATGAGGGAACGCCGTAAAGGGGCGACACGAAATGCGGCGCTCACCATACTTCCGACTATATATGTTCAATAGCAAAATTATGCGAGTACGGTCGAAACGAGATTCGTCACGAAAGTTCCTCCAGGCTTCCGCCACGCCGATGGCCATACGGTTAGCAATTCAGTAGATGTTGCCGGCGGAAACTTACGACGCGGATGCGCCCGTGGCGACTTCTACTTCCGCGATTAGCATATTTAATGATAATGACTTCTTGATCGGCTTGTTTGCCATTCATTATGCTTGACAATGTTACGAAACGTTAAACTAAATTTTGTATTTTATCACATCGCTCTCTTTCAAAGTGATATTGTTAAAAATATCGCATTTTATGCTTTAAAGTAAAATGGTTGCTTTTCTATGTTTTATGATATATTTGATTGTTAGAAGAACTATCGAGAATTTAATGAAATTTTTTATCATCTGAGCTTTTAAATGTGATATCTCGAAATATTTTAGAAACATATGGCACTTTTCAGCAAAAATAACTTGAGAAGTTTTATCCGATTCTCTCTTCTATGCAGTTAATGCTAGCGATTTCTTTAAACTCGGGCCATTTACTACATAAATGGGCAAGCTTACGTAAAAAGAAAAAATTAATAAATCAAAGATTATCTCGTATTTATATTCAAGATTTTTAAAGATTCGAATTATTATTTTAAAGTGAAATTAATAATATAATAATAATAATATTAATTTGTACTTTGCAATCTGATTTACCAACAGGCTACGCATAAATAAACAGAGCAGAAGTTAATAAACGCTATAAATAACAGACAAATTTATATATATAGTGCAACTTTTGTTGATCGTATGCATGTGCATAATTTAAATATTTATTACTTTAAATTCAGCTAAATTAATAAATTAATGTGCATGTGTAAATACGCACATATTATATAGGCACAAGATTTTGCAAGATAACATGTATATGAGAAAAATCAAATTTTTAAAAACAATTTAGTGATAATCAATGATTCAACATCTGCAGTTGATATTTCGGAAACAAAATATTTTTTAGAAAAAATTTTTTCGGTATATGCATATATATATATTTATTTATTAATCCATTATACCGCAAAACATACCTAAGTACATACTTAATTTACTTGTTTTCCCCAGCGCTGGCGCGTTTTCTTGATATACGTTGCCGCTATTGCATCTTGTTAATAATAAAAAAGAGCTATGGAAATTCGTTCAACCCACTTTATTTTTATACACATGTAATTTCATGAAAGCGCTGTTAATTCTCACGAAATCCTGGTACACTCTGGCGTCTTACTTTAAACGCTAACCATCTTATTTCAAGGTGGAAGAAACAGAAAGCCGGAACGCGGCGAATTTACTTGCGTATTGTGCTGTGGTTGCTGTAGAAGCTTCACGAACACGGCACGTATTTCTGACCGCGGGAAGAGTTACGAGTTCGACGTGAGAGAAGTTGCTCGTACCGTTGTAAAAATCGTAAAATTAAAAGACGCGGAAAAATGTCAACATGGCTTGGAAAATGCAGTGAAATGAAGCGAGGCTCTTCGTAGCCGATATTGTGTTCGATAAAAAATCCATCAATACCAAATGTTAATACGTCGAATCGGACAAGTTTTTCCTGTGTATTCATTTGATGATGTATATAACTATTTTGCCAATAACAGCTGAAAGCAGGGATCTCTTAATTGAGCCGCGCATTGAATATTCAAATTTATAATTTGAAACAAAAATCACGCGTTTGCACTTTTTTCTTCTATTTCCCTTTTTTTTAAATGTTTAAAAAAATGTTTTAAATTATACTAATGAGTTATTAAAAACATGTGTAAAATGTTTTGAAGATGTCACAATAGTACATTTGAATTCTAATCAAGCAAAATGTAAATATCGACACAAATATGAAAGTAAAATATTTTTTAATCAACCTTTAGAAAAATTGCATAACCGTTATTATTATCTAACCGTTTTATTTAAATACTTATACAAACATCACGAATGAAGTTTTTGTTATAATGTTTGGATTAAATATTTTTCTATAATAATTATAAATAAATTATAATTTCCAATATGTTTTGATGAGCCAGTAAAATGAATTATGCAATATGGTCGATATTTGTATCTTTTTTATATTATTGAAATAACATCATCGAACATGTTAACCAGATGCAGGCCTCGTATAGCTGTCAGATTCTGGGAACGTGCGTCTGTCGAGGGCGAATAATTAATACATTCACAATGTTGATTTACGTATAGTGTGTACACGCTATGCGCCATTCAATATTCACGCGGTACCGTCAAGTTTGCATCGATAAGTTGTCACTTACGTGCGTGCGTACGTTGCTACTTCTGTGGCAAATAAATTCGCTTGGCGTGGCTCGAAATTACGCATAGCGCATGCATATAGAATCAAATTGAATGAAATGTTTAAGCCCTAAGCAGAATTAAACAAAATACATTTGTTATTCTGATTAATTAATCTTACACACTCACAATCAGATACACAACTAAATGACTAACAAAGTGAAAAAAATAGATAAGCTTCATGGAGCTTTTCAGCACTTTTATCTCCCATTTAGTAACTGATTATTAATATAGCGATGTCTGTAGCAATATCACAAACTAAAGAGTTATTAGAATACGTAATGACCAGTAACGTAAACTATAAGTCTGTGTGTGTGCGTGGCCTAATTGTAAGTCGTAATAAGCTTATCACAGTAGACAGATTTTCGAGCGATTTTCAGAATCCTATTCTCATTAGCTATTAAACGGGATTATAAAGCTGGAATCACGCTGAAATTCATTTGCCGTTCTCGTTTCACGGTACCGGTGACTCTTTATTCGAGCGTGAGTCGCAATTCCGTCCGTATAACACAGAACGTAGAGGAAACAGCCGCCACATGCTGGGTATCTCGACCCAACGTCCAAGACAAACAGTGTGGAAAATTAATTTTTCTGTTATCTTTTTTTTTCGAGGACTCGTTCCGTTTCCTCATCCCTCTGCGATTTGCACTAAATTGCTTGCAAATTAACATCCTGGAACGAGCACTATTGAGCGCGAGAGAAATGATCGTTGTCGCAAACATACGGATGAACGGAGATGGCGGATTTCCACAGCGGAGAAGAATGAAAAGAAAACTCTCGTATACGCGAGAGAGGAGAATTGCAGTTCCACGCGTATATGCGGAAACACGGGGAAAACGCAATATTTCATTACGGATTTTGCAATTACATCGTCTATTCGGTATGCCGACGGAATACGAGAGATTCGCGCAGTTAAAAATTGGGAACGCTAGTTAATGTATGCATAATCTGATCTACAGCGTTGCATTAAATTACGGGGTCTTTGTATCTCTCCCGAGGCACAAGATGCAAAACTGTTTGATTAAACCATATCGCATGCACCCCGATGTGACTGCTCGATATTGTTCGATATTGTTTCATTGCATTTGATGTATCGATATTTTCTCTGATGTACCGAGATTCGTACGCGGTTTAGGAGATGTATGTATGTACATTGTAAAATAATATCGACGGAGAAACGGATGAACGACGTGACGTATAATCCGGTTTACTCGCTGATTGAACTTTCATAGAGATGCAAAACTGTATTGTATTAAGAGAGAAGTGGGCGATATTCCGGATTGCGCGCTGCGAGAAAGTAATTTCGGGAAGCTGTGCCGTGTTACACGGTCTCGCCGTGAATCCGTGCAAGTTTCCGCGCAGCCAATTTTTCCCGCGCAAACAACGCAAAAATCTATTACCGAAACCCTGTCAACTTCTACGTGACAAAGCGATTACTTTCAAAAATTTGACACCATATACTGGATTGCTCGCTTTAAAAAGAACGCGAATAACAATATAACATACATAGCGATATCATACATACTTTTCAGGATCATTATATCAATCGGCTGCTTTATGTAAATACTCCATCGATCACACATAATTGCATATATATTTAATCACTATACGTGCCGTATTTCACGCTGTCTGCTACGCCGACGCATGATTAACTTATTGCATGTGCGCAAATGCGCAGCATACGCCGCTTATGATAAACTCCAATCAAACGGTATATTATGTATGTTCAAATACGGTGTATATATCAACTTTCATAGGTGTATAACAATTCCTAAATTTCAGCGTTATTAAATTTGTATAAACAGTACAGTTCGCAAAAATTTGACTGATTAACTACGCAACTTAATTAGACAATCTTATTTTCTTAATAAATGCGATATACAGCATGTGATATACCATTATTATTCTGCAATTCTGCAACGAGAACGAATTGTTGTAATTGTAATACAGTACATACATATTAGTATTGTTCATCGTGAACGTCGTTCGCAAGCATCGGCTTGAATGTAAATTAAAAGTAAACCGAGATGATTAATTTTATCCGGGCAACAATTACGATGCCCTGTGTCTTCGTGCTCCAACGCAAACGAACGTGAGCGATTTAATAATTTTGCGCAAGTTCTAGCTTGTTTTCCCGAAGCAATCTCGAAGATCGTGTATGATAAAATATCGAGAGCGCAAGGAATTAATAGAAGCATTCTGATAGCTATTATGATCGAGAACAGAGAGATTGAAAGAGAATGATATACATTCAGGGAAATGCATATCCTGACTAAAGTACATGGCAAGGAAAGCAGATAATTAGCTGCAAACGATACCGACAATTGCACGGTGAAATTTACATAGCTTAAATGCCGTATGACATTACCCCGGCAGTGTTCATTCAGGGATCGGGAAACGGTTTGAGATATGGAAATCGATCCGACCGCGATACATATACGCTAGGTTTATGTTGCCCTTGTTCGGCAGGCTTCAAACCCTCGTTGATCCGCGTGTTGAAAAGCTTATAAGCTTCCCGGTTGAATTCGGCCATGTTACATGGCTAACGTGAATTGTCGAGGCCGGGCCGGTGAGCGAGCGGATAAGCGCGGAATACTGAATGGTTCTCCGTTTCCGCCGAATCTCGTCTAATCGTACATGCCTATCTCATGCAGATTAAACGGTGAGACGGGATTGAATAGGGTCAGTGTTGATGCGACGGCCAAATCTATGTATTTAAAACTGTAAATTGCATGTCGGAAAGGAGAGAAGGGGAAAGAGAGAGAGATTGATTGATTGATTGATTAGGTTTATTTATGCCCAAGCATAAGCTAAAGGGCAAAGGTGCAATAAAAGCCAATAAAACAATATAATACAATGGTAACAAGATATAGTACTAAAAATAAGTAGCAGGAAATATCATGATATGCAAAGTAAGAACTAGTAAGTAACGAAATATAGACAAAAATGTAAGGCTTAAGAACTAACTTAGAATTACGCACGCAATGATATCATTGCACTGTATAGTCAACGCAAGAAGGCTAAAGCATCAGCCAGATTATTAGCCAGATTCAGAGGCAAGCAAAAATAAATAAAGAAGGTTTTTAAAAGATGCGATGGAAGATGCAGATGTTATACTAGTAGGAAAGACGAAAGGAGTGCATATAAGTGGCAGTTCTACAAGTCGGGATATCAAAGGTTTGCGATGAGGCACCAAGACGGTCAGAACTCCTTAACGACGGGTCAGGAAGAGTGAAAAGCTCACTAAGGTAAGAAGGAGATTGTAAGAAAAGAATACGATACATCTGACAACCGAGAAAATAAAGCCTTCTTTTTTCAACAGAGAGACAGCCCAGTCGATGTCTGTATGGCGTTATATGTTCATCACGTCTGATATCGTAAATAAACCGAATACAGCAATTTACAAGTCTTTGCAATTTAGTATTCAATTCATTGCTCAGGCCATGATAGACAAGACAGCAATAGTCAATATGTGGTATAATTAATGCTGTAACTAATTTGATTCTTAATTTAGTGGAAAGAGAGTTTCTATTGAATTTTAGTTTATATAGTGCATGATGGACTTGCTGTGAGACATGCAGAATGTGTTTCTTTCAAGAGAGAGTAGACGTGAACATAACGCCCAAATTCCTCACTTTACTTACAAAAGGAAGAGGTACCTGGTTTACAGTAATAGGCGGTAGAAGACAAACATCAATAATAACGTATGCTTGACTACCATAAATAATCACCTTTGATTTGGCAGGATTCAGTTTAAGGCCATTAGACTCAGCATAATTAAAAATAGCGTTCGCATCCTTAGAAATTAACTCTAATCCACGAAGAATGTCAGCCGGTGTGCATGATAGATAAATTTGAATGTCATCGGCAAACATCATATGTAATGCATGTGACAAGACGCTACCAATATCGTTAATAAAGAGAGAGAATAAAAGTGGACCAAGCACGGAACCCTGTGGGACGCCCGACGACGTAGATAGCCAATCAGAAAGCTTGCCAGAATCATCTACCACCGCCTGAGAACGACCAGTCAAGTATGAAAAGATCCATGTAAGAACGGCGTCAGAGAAACCGATCGCCTTAAGTTTAGTGAGTAGACGAAGATGTGGAACAGTATCAAATGCCTTGCTGAAATCAAAGAGAATCATGATTGTGACAAGTCTGTTGTCAATTCTCTCCTTGATATCATCACAAATGCGAAGTAGTGCAGACTGAGTGTTATGGCATGGTCGATAAGCAGACTGTCTTGGATTTAAGAGATCATGCTCGATTAAGTAGTCGGTGATCTGTGAGGCAACAATCCTTTCAAGGACTTTAGAAAGTTCAGGCAGATTGGCTATCGGTCTCGTATCAGACGGAGATGACGGAATGCGAATTTTCGAAAGAGGGCGGATAAGCGCTTGATTCCACGGAGACGGAAATGAGGAAGTTTCTAATGAGCAGTTGAATAAGGTAGTTAGATTCGATGAAATCATTGGCCAAGCGATACGTAAAATATAAAGCGGAATTCCATCGGAACCCGACGCAACTCGAGAGAGAGGGGGGGGGAGAGAGAGAGAGAGAGAGAGAGAGAGAGAGAGAGAGAGAGAGAGAGATTTTCTCGACGATGATAGGATAAATCTGTTCAGGCGAACACTCTTGAATAATCGTAATTGATTTAATATTTTAGCGCCGCGACTACCATCAAACTACCTACTCGATAAAAGTTAGCTCTTTTATTAGACTATATGCAATTTTGACACATGACGCGTTTGACAGTGTGACATTATGAAGTTACAAACTTGTTACAAAACGATGATTAGATTTTGGAACGTAGATAAGAACTTGCAAATCTAATAGAGTCGTGATAAATTTAAATAAGTTACGATTAAATATAAAGCTATTTTGGAAAGTAAAGGTTATCGGCATATATTGCATAATATTTGACACATTGCATTCGCAAAAACGCTAATAATAATTTATCTTCATTCCTTTCAAATGTTGTGGTACATTCCGGAAAGCAAAGTGGACGTGCTAAAAGTATTAGACTATTAGATTAGAAATATTAGACTTGGGAATGAAACAACGCGGGACGACAAGGTCTAGCACGGGAGGGTCAATCACTCACAAAGGCTTCACTCCAGTTTTAGACGTTGATGAATTCTCGTTCACTAAAAGGTACACAGCCCGGTGACGCATGTGCGCGCGCGCTAGAATAACTGCGTATCACGTACGTGTAGACACACATAGGCCAAAGGGCGCAAAGAGAATATAGGACGTCATGATTAATCATTCATTTTGACAAAAAGCGAAAAGCTCGTTGGATTTTCGCAGCGGCGGTGTCTCCTTCTCCGCTTGTCACGAAAACGGCTGAAAACCAGCTGATAAAATGCTCAGGCGCAACAACTTTGATTTGTTTATAATTGAGGCTATTCGGCTATGATACAAGTGAAATTTTCTACTTTTAGCATGCCAAATTTACATATTGAAATTAAAAATGCTTATAACTGATGAATATTTTGGATAATAATTGGGTTATCGTTAACATCGTTTCTCTATGTCGCACTTTGTTATTACTAAGCGATCGATTTCTATCGTATTGACGTTTTGATTAATTACGAGTACCTCTATTCGTATTCAACAAATCTCTGTCAAACTTCTGCGAAACTTCTCCCAATATTTTGTAATATATCAGAGAGATATATACAGCTTGCAAATTATCAAAGGTAATGTAATTTAAATTTTAGGAGCTGCATCTATGTTTGTTTACTGTCGCGCGTGGCGTCTGAATTCGAGAGAAGGATGAGATTAACAGGCGAAAATCGGCAATAGGGGACAAAGTCAGCGTTCGAGTTCAAGTTCCTCTATCGCTCTTGGTCGCTTTGACCTAGATGATTGTATTCAATTCAATAGTGGAACGTACACAACTGTCCCTCGCACACGCGCACGGATATTCCCTTCTGCCAATTCGGTTGCTGGAAAACTCGAGCTGACTTTTAAAACTCGAACGTATACTTGTTCTCCGGGCCGCCTAAATTCGAGCAAGTTTGAATCGCCGCGAGGATGAATTCTGTTGGTTACGCCCTCGACATTTCCGTCCAGATGGTTAAAATCTCGTTCAAGTTTCCGTCCTCAATTTCCTGCGCATCCGTCCATGTTACCTCGTTGGCTCGCACAGAACGTACAATTGATTGTTCGTAATAAATTGTCCGTGACATCAAAGACTTTTTATAAAAAATGCCTGGGTCTCCGAAATCCAACATCTATGGCTAACACATTTTGCGGAATAAACATGGATTTATACAAAATGCCGGCACAACATATAATGTCAGGAAGCTTATATTTATTTGTTTATTCTTTTTTTGCCGAATTATAGTTCGCAAATAGATGCAGCGTGCCAATGCGCTTTGTGTTTCGACCTATGTTTACTACAGTTTTTGCGGCTAAAAAATGCGGGACAAGTATGAAATTTGGCTCACAGTTTTTGCTTTTAATTTTGTGTAACGATATTTTTTTATATATATTATCTTAAAAATGTGTACAGTAGTATATATATAGATACGTGTATATATGTATATATATGTATGTATGTATATTTTCTTTACAAACGTACCATGTATTTTTAGATAAAGTTTCCGCGTACAACAGATTAAAAAGATTTAAATCTCTTTGCTGAAAGTTATTTAATATGTCACGATATTTGTCATAGAAAGTCTTTTTAATACGATAGATCTCATAACTGCACATATTTTAGTACATATTAGACGAATATACCATTTTTATATAAAATACCGTGTAATAATTTTTTTTTGATAAAAAACATTGCTATGAAAAGATCAAGTAACAAAGTTATAAAATTGGTTGTTGCGTTTTATTTTTTACGTAACATGGTAACGTAAAATTTTCGAAGTTTTGCATTATTTATAAAACAAACATTGCATTATTTATAAAAATAATTGCTTTTTTAATATAGAAAAATAAGAATTGCATAAAAGCAACAAATTAAATTTTCTTTATTGGACAAATTAGCCGCTATCTAAACTGAAAATTATTCGAACGCGAAAAATATTAAGTATTTTACCTTTGATGAATTGGCCTCAGAATGGAACCGTTTTTTAACTTCGCTTCATCCAATCCAACTCTGTGGATTTTGAAAGTTTCGGCTACTTCATATCTTCCTATTAGAAAACTTTTTAAACAAATTCACGCATTGATCACTCAATCATGTTCATGTTTTTTTCTTTAAAGTTTTATCTGTTAAAACTTTACCACACCACATCTACATCGTTGCAAGCATTTGTCCGCTCCGCGATAATATAGATCAACTTCAAATTCAAACAGCCGGAGTTCAAGTTTTTTCTCGTAGACGACGAATTTGCACAGCTTTACGATCGACTTATTTTGATTTAAACGGTACTTTATTTTGCTAAATGTCTCTCTCGAGAGCGAGAACGAATATTTGCACGAGAATAAGCTATCATCCAGTCACCAATGTTAATCCGAAACTATATTGTTCGTATGACACAAAACCGAAAAGTGCATATAATTCGTCAATAGTCGCACGTTCTTTAATCGTTTTCTCTAACACACTTAATTTCCACGTGAGACCACCTTGTAATTTTCTCATGCCTTTCTTACCATAAAATATTTATGGACAGTATGATGAAATTATCTGGCAATGCGTTTTTATCATCGGGAAAAACAATGAAAGAGACTTAGCGCGAATGTCGACAAAATCGGCTGTTAATTCTCCGATAGGGAAACACGTGCACCTAACGCGCTACCTGTTCCCTTACAAGGCGAGGAGCTTTTCCTAGCTTTTCGTTGCGTTAACAATCGCGCCGCATTATTCACACCACCACGAAAGAGGGAGGAAAAGTGGCAGTGTGGAGAAGAGAGGAGAGCAATCGCCCTTTTAGAGACACCGCGATCTCACTCGTGTGGTGTAACGCTCATCGCAAGGGGCGCGGCGTAACTGAGCTCGGCAAACCAACCCTCATTCTCTGTCTCTGTCGCTGCCTCCCTCTCTCCGGCCAAACTCGCTCTATCGCTTCTCCACCTCACCTCCTGCACAGCCACGTTTTCCCACTTTCACGCAGTCTCCGTACTTTCCTCCGCTCCTCTTCTAACGCGATCTCTTCTCTCTCATACGGTTTTTTCCCTTTCTTTTCTTCTTCCTCCGCCGTGCTTTTCTTCATCTCGCTCGATCTCGTATTGCGACACGTGAAGCCTTCTTTTCTCCTTCACGATGCAGCTACGAAGTTTTGATTCTTTTTTTCAAGCTAATTCTTCGTTGAACCATGCAGAAACGAAAGACTACGAAGAAAACATGCTAGGATACTTTTCTGTAATTTCCGAGGTAATTTCATTTCTTTTTTGCTTGTAATACATGTCAATATTATAAATTCCATCTTTCGTTTTTTCACACGTTTAATTGTTCTTTTATCCTGTTATCTCTTTTTCTTTTAATTTATGTTTATCAATGTAAAACTATCAATTGTTACATTAAGATTAAATAACACAACTTACTTTTAAGTATTCGTAAACGACGAATACTTATGGAGAACCAATCTTTCACAGAGTGAGCGTAATAACGGAGATCAAGGGATATGATTGCAGTCGTTGCAGATTAGAGATTCAGCTCTCTGTTCGTGATTAATCTTTTGTCAACTTGGTTAGTCTTCTATATCAATGAAGCGGAATCCGGACAGAGTCGATTGGATCGTGTATCTATTTGCATGCTCTGTGAGAATATTATACGAACGATATAACATACCTATTTAAATGCGCATGCAAGGACTGGTGTCGTCACGTATGAGACCTCACGTTTAATCTAAATTAGATTACATCCATGAGAGTCGCATTAGGCAATCTTGTTTCGCGCTTTCGTTATAAACGTGTTTTATATGTGGCAGTGAAGAGAGAAAAATAGGATAAAAGTATGTATGAAAGTGAAGTACGAAATACATGTATGATATATATATTCTTTTGGCGAAATGTACCTGGCGAATGAAAATCCGGAATATCATGACGGTTGACGTACAAAAGCAATTTGGTAAATTAATTTGAGAATTCGATTGGTGTTCATCGAGGCGCGAGGACTTATCGACTTGAATTAGACGAGTATCAATGCTAATATCGACCTTTAATCGCATTCCTGAAATGGATGACTGCGCGTATGAAATGACGGTTGCCGCGCCGTAGTGCAATGTACTACCTACGCTATGGGTGTGCATACGTCGCGACAGCGAGTGAACATCGACATACATAATATCGACAATCTATTCGAACATGATTATTATTTATTCGTGTTAATATATCTACGCAATTATCCTATCCAAGCGCGTACAGACGAATTTGAGAATTATCTGTATATATGAGAATAGGATTGATCTTTTGTTCGCAGAGACGAGAATCAAAACAAATACGAATAAAATGTGATTTTATAAACGATGAACCGTGACCATTATTGTCATAATGATGAAATATACATGATAATTATGGATAATAATATATATAATAATAGAGAGCTAAATTACATACGATATTAGCTCTAATATATCTCTGGGTTGCTTATAATTGACATTATCCACAAGGAAAACAACGTTATCCGCAACAATAAGCGTAATCTCTAATAGAGGATAAGCATCAGAAGTTTAATAAAGTACATATCCTATATGTATTGTGAATATTCCACTTTCAAGCATATTTGAATCGCGTTTAGGATTTACTTCCGATTACGTTTACGAAGTTGTAAAATAGTTTTCTAAAATTGAATGAATGCAGGATATATAAATATTGCTAAAGTTGAAACGAATTTGCTATTTGCATTTATTGTCGCGATATACCGCAGCTGATTGAATAACGATTGAAATACACGTTTTATACCGTTACACAACGCTTACCTCTTTGTTTTATGTAATCTAATATACAAACTGGTGCATCTGGCAGAAAGTGATACATACTTCAGTTTGCAAGACCTAAAGTACCTGCCGGTTTCGATAGTAAAATTTCAAATTTCGCTATCTCGCAATAGCTACGTCTATACATAAATATTTTATTCTCCTGGCGAAGATGCTGGCAACGAATAGTATCAGGAACCGAGCACGAACAATTGTCTCAGTAATTTTTCTATCGTCGTAAAATCTGTAAAAAGAAATTTGATATTTATGAGAGATTGAATTAATTTTAGCGAATACAGGTAATATTTCCTTAGTATTATTCAGATTTTAGCAGATAAAAGCTCTTTATTCTGAAAATTATGTAATACTGATTTTTAAACAGTACAAGCAAATTCTAGAAGTTTGCGGGGGGGATAGCGTTAGGAGTTCCAAAAATTAGATCGCGTGCAAGACAAAGAATAAGACTAAAAATGATGAGGAGACAGTTGGTCTACTGAGAATATACGTTTGTTCTCTCTTTTTCTCGATTTTCTATTGGCACGTGCATCACGGTACGTGTCGATAAGAGTTCGAAGGCTGAAGTCCATGATCTTCCATCGTGAAAGACGTTCAACGTGTTTGGGATAGCAAGAAACGGGTGATTTAGCTTCACAAAATATTGTAACAGCTATGATTGTAACGTTTAACAATCTGTAATCCGACACACAGACATTATATTAATTTAATATAATTATTTTTATAGTTTAATCTTTTTTCTTTTATATTGGAAGTACACCATTCTTAATTATAACTCGCGTTTTTGTTTCCTTATCTTTTACTCTATTTATATAATTATTTCGTGCAATTATTTAAGAATTGAAAGCTATGGAGTATTGGCAAATATTATTTGCAGATATAATTTTTATACAAAAGATGAGAAATAAAATATTTATATGTAATTATTACTTGCAATTTTGTATAGTATGATGTAAATAAAAGACGAAACATTTATTCAAAGATTAAATTAAACTGCATAAGTATGTGGAAATATGAATTTTAATTACCAGCAACAAGCCACATTTACATATTAATATCGTAGGAGTTATGAATAATTCAATAGTACAGCATAATTAAACAATACAAATATATATATATATATATATATTCCATGTTTGATGAAAACGTAACATTTGTTTTATTTACGAATGCTAGTAGGAAATAATAATGTCGGCTTTGTTATAAATCTTCGATTTAAATTCTAATTGTTCTTCTTTTTTTATTGACAATGACAATTTTTTAACTAGCTTTAATCTTAAGGAATATTATGATATAAGCGAAAATTGTGTGCCTTGTTTACATCTTGTAATAATAAATTAACTGTATAACGATAATCACTTATCGTTAAGTTAGATATATCATCAATCATTTTGGAAGATGATTAATCACAGTGACAATTTCCTTTTTATCTGATATCACCCGTGAAAGGCAATCTTAGGAAACGACTTTGTTCCGGAACGTGTAATAATTGCTTTTCTCTTTTTCGTTTCCTTTCTATACTTCTTTATACTTACGTCTAGAATTTAATTACTGATTTTATTATCCGTGATTAAAATCAATTATTAATACGACTTAGGTATAA
>JASTWP010003157.1:0-29087 GCA_030770255.1 Temnothorax ravouxi
GTATGGTGCGCTGTATTATTATCCTACTCTATTGCGCACTCATAGCTAAGACAGTACAAAAATAAATGTTAATGCGTTTGAAAGTTACCAACGGGTTAGTTACGTGTGAAGCAGCGTACAGAAAGTTAGTTATATAAAAAAAGAAACCTGTAACATAATATATTATACAGTCAAGAGTGGGAGAAAGGACGTCATCAGGATCAGGGGTATATTCAATTATGTCATCGGCCTCCCAATTTTCATACTCCAAACTTGCATCCAACTTTTCTTTTATTTGTCGACGATATTTCGCAAATTTTTCCTCGTTATTCTTACCGTATATAGATTTTAGTTCAGCCAGAGATACCAACATCTGCGGTGTCTGGGGCGTTTGGTCGGAAATGGTATAGTTACCGTATTTCGGTGGCTTTATTACGCTATATATCGACAGCAATTTGTAGAGCTGCAGGAACGTAGAACAGTTGGGATGATCGTTGCAGCCTGCAGCTTGCCGTATGGTACCAAAAAATTTCTGAAACAGGTAAACAACACATACATATAGAAAACCTTTCTAGAGCATTAACATTTCGGTAAGTTTTTATCCATTTTTACACGGTAAGTATTGTTTCTTTGCAGATCAACTGTTACCTCCAAGTTGTCTTGATTAATTTTCCCCGTGAGCACATACTGGAAATCGAAGTTATACGTAAGGTAACGACACATATCTAGTGTAGATGTAATAGAAACTCTCCATCCTTCGGCCGTCTCTGTCGTTAAAAATTCGTCTTGCAATATATCGCCTTTCTTTGCAGCTAATTCCCATCTGTTCAACCATTCTAATGAATCTTCCAACACCTGTAAACAACATTGCAAAATGTCTTCCCTTATTAGCATATATAATATATTAGCATAAAAGATACTCAACAAATTTAATTTAGAAAAAAAATAGATAAACAAATTTTAAATGACAAGGAATAAACAAAGAAATTAGTTTGACAAAAATAAACAATTGTAAAAGCGATTCAAGAATTTGCATCAAAATAAGCTACGTTTAATTTCAACAAAATCAATTTCGAAATTGTTTTAATTACAACAGAATATTGATCGCTATATTAAAATATATATACATGTTAGAAACTAACGCGCGAAATTTTGAAATTCTATTGTAAAACGTAAAACATTGGATACTACATATTTATATTTCTGCAGGACCAGTTGTATCTAATCTTGATAGAGATTTGCCTCGAGATGTGTCAAGTAAACTTGATATAGTACTAATGAACCAACGCCGCATTCTAAATGAAATATTTCCTGGTGAAGCTATTGTTGATAGACCCGAAAATTGTCCCCCCCTTCCATTACGAGATGAGAAGTCATTTGAAGAATTCAATGAATTTTTGAAGAATAAAATTGCATTTTCTCAATTTGTAAGTACAGCTGACCTTTTTGGATATTTACTTGTATTTTCCACAATATATGAACTCTTCCTACATAGTTAGAATTTATTTCTTTGTGTGTTTTGAAGGTCAGCTATCTTAATGGACATATTCTTGATGATTCTGATCAGTGGAATGCTGCTACTTGTCTCATGTGTGTGTGTGTGTGTGTGTGTGTGTGTGTGTGTGTGTGTGTGTGTGTGTGTGTGTCTATCATATTGCACAATGAGCTTGCAAGACAAGTTAGCTGCATGGAAAGGAACTAGAGGAGTGAAAATCTCTTTTTATGGAACAAGGATTAAGGAGGCTTTGTTTTGTAAATGTTTCTATAATGTGTTTGTGCTGTCACTTCTATTCATTTCTTTTCCGTTGCTGTTTAGGTGCCATAATGGGCCGTTTAAAAAATCAATCATTAAAGAATGCTGAAGAATCTATAAAGCGCTGGTTGAATACTTCTGGTCAACGTAAATAAGAGATTAACGTCGTCTTTCACATTTTGATTCGAGTTTAATGTTACCGCACATATTTCCACATTTTATTTTAAATGTTTTTTTTTGGTTCTCTAAAGTTAAAGTTTAGTTCTTTAAAGTGTTTTTCATATTTAAAAAATTATTACTTGATTATTACATTATATATTTTCTGTTTTTGCTATGTTTGCTCCAACTAATTGGAGTTTTACAGTTCACTATTGATAAAAGACTATTTTTAGTTACTTTGTTTTATGATTTGTAAACTAACTGTACGCAATGTTATGATTACTGTGCAATAACGTTTACAAGTGAAATGTGACCTGTGATCTGTACCTATTGTATATGTATGTATTGACAATAAATGTATCATAAACAGCCAAATATAACGTTTATACTATCTTGATTTCTGTATCATTATCAATAATTTTGAATAGTCAAAGAAACGTCAAAATTATGTCATCGTGACATTGATATGACGTCAAGAAAACATAAAAAATTTATGCAATTTGACGTCATTTTGACTAACTAAAATTTGACCATATTTTGATATCATTTTGACATCATTTTGACTTTTCTGTTCTCCTTGGGAAATAATCTTTTTATTTGTTTTAAGAAAACCATTTATTTGTTTATAAGCTTAGAAAATTAAATAAATCCACTAAAATACTTTTTTCAGCACATGTCATTTTCAAAAATGCACTTGAATTAAGCGCAATTAAAAAATTGTTGTCACGTTACCATGGGTTACCATCTACACTTCGCGATGATAGCGATGCATGGTGACAACGCCGTGAAATAAATTCTTCCTTGCTAAAACGTATCTCCACCACCAAAATCGGTCTGAGTTTCACCTATTTTTCCCCCTGCTACTGGGCTATACCTAAGAACAAGCCTTAAGCCCGTGTCACATTACATATCGCAGACACGGATCGGAATTCAACCAATCACAGATGAGCTGCTCGTCTACGATTGGCTAGATTACGGAAAAACAGAAAGAATTCTAACTTAAAATTTACAATAATTTTGAACAATCTTTGTTTTTCCGTAAAATATATTCTATGAGATTGTTTTATTTATCATATACTACGTTTACGCGACTTCTGTGGTAACTTACGATAATTTACTCCGCGTAAACGAGTGAATTATCGTAATAATTACTACAAAAGTAACGCAGTAATAGACAGATATTATATTATAATGTATTAATATATCTTATAATATATTAATTATTTCTGTGAAGTATAATTAATAAAAAATTATTTTTAATATTTACATATTTCCGTTTTTCCTGGTACATGGGGAACCCGGTCATATAAAATCGGAACGGATATTTGGAGAAACGTTCTGATTAGTTACCCTTTCCCCCCCTACTGTGATGCTTGCTTTTCGTTCCGCTTTTTCTCTATGTGGGACTGCACCCTTAATAGCGCTAATAGCCCAGTAAAATGACTCGAAATTTGTCGATTTGGAAGAAATAATACTGACTGGGCTGAAACTTTGTAAACAGGGTTGTTTTAGGATACTATTCAACATATTAAAAGTCCCCACGTGTAGACGCTACGTTGCGGGCAGGGGAGGGTCCAAAAGATCCAAAAAATCAGTTTTTTGCAAATAACTCGGAAAATATCAACTTTACGGAAATTTATGTAGATATCAAAATTGTAGCTCACAAAATTCCGCACAATTTTATTTTTTATTCAAGTTTGTACGACCAAATGGAGCAGAGATAGAATTTTTTTTAAACACCGGTAGTTTTGCGACACAACGAAAACGCGTACGCGCGTCGCGCATTTTTCGCTAATATCTCGAAAATGGACTCTCAAATCGAAAAATGTTTACATGAACACTAATATAAATAAAATACTCACATTTTATGAACCAATTGTTATTTTATACTTGTACATTTGAAATGTACATGTCTAAAAACACAGTAATTCACAATGTTCATAGATAATCCAGCCGCAAGAATTTATTAACCCTATTGCTCTTTCGTGTCCCACAAGTTTCTAACAGTTGTTTGTTCCGGAAAACAAATGATTGTTAGATAATCTCTCCCACCCTTAAAAGAAGTTGTTATAGTAGGGAACATTAGGTAGCAAAGTCCTGAGAGCCGACAAAACGGCGTGGTGTTGACTTTGCCCCGGACGTCAATTTTCATTTTTGTCAATTCAAAAATTTAAAAATTTTGAAAATATCCAAAAACGATTATCGGATTCATATAGAGCATCAAATTTTCCATGGAAATCACTTACATATAGGTTTGCAAGAGTAAAGCTCGATGAAAGAGTAGAAGTTTTCGAGAAATCAGAAAAATTACTTTTCACCATCAAAAACGCTTATGTCGCGCTAAAAAATACACCATAACTCAGAATGTCATCAAATCCCGTTGATAATACTGATGGCACATAAAGACGCATTTACAGTAAGAAAAGCTTCTATGACAGATTTAAATTAGCAAAAAGTCTAGTGTCAAGTTTGCCCCGACGTCGAGTTAGCCCCGGTCTTCCCTATTTAAAATATTATATATTGTCGTTAAAAAAAGATTTGACATTCCACAGAGGATAATTATGGCTCAGAGGCAGGTGGAAGAGGTGGAGAGGAGCTACGATTATAAAAAAAATTTAATTTTTTTACATAAAAAATATCTGTCACACTTCAAATTCATTTTTTCTTATTCAGAAATTCTTTTTCTAGCATCCTTTAAGTCCTTAACTCTTAAGGGGATCCTATAGCGAAGGCCGAACTTCCTCGACGTCGGTAATGTAGACTAAAGCAAACGCCACCACGTAAGGTGGTGCCACTGGTGGTGACAACGCGAAACTCCGTACACGTACACACACCACTGAATTGCTCACACGGACGCACGGTGGTGTAGAGAGACATATGCTATAGACGCGGCAACGCCGCGCGGAGTTGCCGCGTCTATGGATTCTTTAGCAATACGGCCTGAACCTGAAAATGCTTTCTGGCCGTCCGTAGCAGAAGGCAGTAACGTATCAAGGCTAATAAGCACCCGCTTTTTATAAATTACTAGACACTACAGACGCGCGCTTCGCGCGCGCTATTTAGCTTTAACATTATCCTATTACTATTACACTATTAACCCATGATACACACAACTGTCAAAATATACAATGACAGCTGCAAATGAAGTAATAACTCGCACACAACGCATCGAGATAACCAATCGGCATCGCGGAAAAGAGGCTTCAATTTTTCGATACAAACGAAATTCACTCAGTTAACACGCCTTTTTTAAAATAGGACATATATTCTTATGCACACATGTGCGTATATATATATGTATAATATGTACCTAATTATTATGTGTATGTTTATAATTGTCTGATGACAAATAATAACAGTAGCATAATTGAGAATGTGAATTAGTATACATAGTATGTATTCGCTCGGGTACTTATTATATATTAGACTTGGCAATTTACTGCATCTCTTGCACCTCTAATAATTTTTTTCTTGTAATGTAAATGAATGATGTAAAACTCTTTCAAAGGATCTATCCATTCTTGATGGAGTAAAATAATAACTTTTATAACAAATGCAATAAATATTAAATTTATAGTATTGATTTATATAACTAATTTTATTGCTGCCTCGTAGAGGAAGCTTTGTTTTCGTGAATTTCGTATATGAACCTTTGATTGCGTATAAAGTTGGGTCTAATCAACCAAATTTAAATGATTTATATATGAAATAGGGGTAGAAGAAACTAACGAAGAGATTAGTTTTTGAGTTTTTGATGCCAATATGTTCAGAGTGTTATAAAATGTCGAAATATCGCATTAAAATCGCATGTCTGTATGTGTGTATGTGCAGATTGTCCGTGATTGCTCTAACTTCCGCAAATATTGAGATATCGGGCTGTTTTTTTTTTATCGATAGAGTATCATTCAAAGAAGGTTGATATTGAATTTGGCGATGATCGGTAAAAGGGTTCTTTTTTAAAAAAATTTTGAATTTTTTTAGAAATGTCCGTGGTTGCTCAAACTTCCGCTTTGGAGATATCGATCTATTTCTAATTTTATTATATTTTTCAGTCTTTTCTATCCCTATTTCATATATAATTTTTTAAAATTTGGTTGATTGGACCCAGCTTTATACGCGATCAAAGGTCCATAATTTTAATCGCATATAAAGCTAAGTCTAATTAACCGAATTTAAAAGAATTATATATGAAATAGGGGTAGAAAAAACCGAAGTAAAAATTGTTTTTTGAGTTTTCGATGCCAATGTGTTGCTTATGTTCAAAAACGTCGAATTTAAATTTTTTGAGGATTGGCTATCCATCAAATAACTTAGGGTAGATTGAGGCGAATCGGATTAATATAAGTTGTAAAACAATTTTCGTAAGTATTTTATTTTAAACGAGCAATTTTATCGTGCTAATTAGTAATCCGATTTGCCTCGGTCTACCCTATACATTTTTTAGGCAGAAATTGGTAACCCTTTCACTAATCTTCGCTAAATTCGAAACAACCTCCCTTTAATGATACCTTATATATAAAATTACGTGTATGATTTGTACACTTTTTAGGCAAAAATTCGTAACCCCTTCACCGATCATTGCCAAATTCAACACCAATCTATCTTTAATAATACTTTATCCACATAAAAAAAAGACTTGCATGATTTCCAATCAATTACAATTTTTAAATATCTTTTTGACGTATTAAATTATTAATAAAATATACCTGTATAAAAATATACCCCAGTCTTAGCATCAGGAACAGTATAGATAACAAACTGAATAAAAATCTTAATTATTATAACATAATCCCAGTAAACCAGTTTGTAACTGTTATGTAACTTAGGGAGCACATGGAAAGAACAACACTTTTCATTAGTACCTATACTTTACTTCTGTAAAAGGATTTTGCGATCCATAAAGCCGTTTCAAAGAACGAACTTTGACAGATATATGTCGTACAGAGTAGATGCCTCGTTAGACAAGAACAGATATCTCTCGTATTATTCCTATTTATTCCTCTCTCTCTCTCTCTCTCTCTCTCTCTCTCTCTCTCTCTCTCTCTCTCTCTCGTGAGTATCTATTGTGTCACGCTGTGTTCTTGCTCCTGCTTTGTTGACAATTGTTGCTGCTGTGATTTGCCTCCGGGCCGTTTTGTTGCAGGCGCATGCAGGCTCTTTCAACTGCTTTAGCAATTCTTCGAGACTTGTCTCCTTTAGATAATTATTCAGGTTGCAAGTAATTGCCTGCTTAACCTCAATTTGAGATCGGCGTGGACCTCTTGCATGTACGCTTTTTACTGTTCCTTCTGCACTCTACTGCTAGCGGTGCGCGTGGCACGTGTTGATCTGGTCGCGTCTGCGGGAGTTGGTAGGCTTGCAGTGCTGCTATTGGCTGGGCTGTGTGGCCATTTTTAGACCTTTCCTGTCTCCATCGTGTGACTTTGCCTCTCTGCATGCTGGACATGGAGTCGAATGTGTGTGAGAGATGCAAGAAGCCAATCGTCAACGAATCACGCAGGTGCGAGAAATGTAAGAAGATATTCCACCCTGGCTGCATTAAATCATATGCCGTATACAAGTATGCGGATGCGTGCTGCAGGGCTCTCGCAGCCGCACCGAGCGAGCCCATTACACCTGTCGCAGGAGATACTCCCTCCTTCAACTTTGCGAGTGCAGCGTCGGCAACCCTTTCTCCTGTCATTCAGAGAGATAATGTATCTATTGTTGGCGCTGCACACTCTGGTGCGTGTGTGCATCCTGCTGCGAGTGACACTGCGCGCGATGCTGCAAATGACTCAACGAATGAGCTGTTGCGCGGGTTGATTGAGCGGATTGATAGGTCAGATGCGAAGCTGACTGTTTTTATGGCAAAATCGGATGCGTTTAATAAGGAAATTACTGCTTTTATGGCAAAATCAGACGCGTTTAATAATGAAATTAGTGATAAACTTAATCACTTGGGTCAGCTTGCGGATACGGTGGCTCAGAATAGTAAGCGCATTGCGCAATTGGAGCTGGACAACGCTAATCTGGTTCGTGAGATCCGTGAATTGAGATCCGCTCAGTCGTCTCACAGCGCTCGTGACGGAAATGAATTGATTGTATCGGGCTTGCCATCAGCGACATCCCTTACACCGTTAAGGCTTGCGGAGAACGTGTTGACGGCATTAAATGTACCGGGCTTCACGTGTCATGTTCTCGGCGCTAGATTTGTCAAGAAAGCACCATCTGTGACCCCTGATCGCGCCACTTCAGCTGCTTCATCATCATCTGCGTCATCTTGTTCGATGATCCTCACCATGGCCTCGAGTGCGGTTTGCAATGCGATTATTTCTAAAAAGCGTGAAAAGGGTGCTCTTGGACAGCGTGAAGTGTGTAGCGTTGATTCCGATCGCAATGTATATGTAAACGAACTTCTGCCTAAGTGTGTCTTTGACTTACTACAGCAAGTTAAGCGCGTTGCTAGGGAGAGGGCGTATAAGTTTGTCTGGACCAGGGATGGCCGTATATGTGTTAGACATTCTGATAAGGAGCCTATCATTTACATTGACTCCGATGCTGATCTTGCCAAGCTTGATTGACGTGTCTTGCCGGCCTGTTCCTTGTCCTCGGTCGTTCGGCGCAACTCAGCATGTAGTTCTTCCCTGCTCCGTGTCGCTCAGTTTAATGCGAATTTTCTTGCTGGACATATTGACTTTATTCGTTTACATTTTCATACTTGTTCTCATCACATTATTTCTGTTTCCGAAACGTGGCTTCATGCGGGTGTGCCGGATGATCTTGTGGCTCTGGATGGTTATTTTCAAATCCGTCATGATCGAGTGGGGCGGATGGGTGGTGGAGTTGCTTGCTACATACATAACTCTATAAAAGTCAAGTTAATTGCTACTTCCACTAGGGCAGAGTTAAACGCTCCGGAATTTCTTTTAGCTGAGATTCGTCTGCCAAGTAACGAAGTAGTGCTATTTGCGTCAATCTACAGAAGACCTAAGAGCGCCCTTTTTAATGACTTCGTTGAATCACTTACCGCTGTTTCTCATCTTTACAATAACATCATCATTGGCGGTGATCTTAACTGCAATCTTTTGAGGAGTGGTTTCGAGGCTAACTACTTACGCGAACTTATGTTATGCTTATCTTTAAATATAGTCGACTCTGATGCCACTTTTCATACTGCCACTGCTGATTCGTGGTTGGATGTACTGGTTGTGGATGACAGTGACAAAGTCTTATCGTTTACTAAATCCTCGAGTCCATTCATTGCGGGACATGATTTGCTGGAAATGTCATTCTCTCTAATTCGTACGTTTGACTCTGAGCAGTCTATGCTGCGGCGTAGTTATAGGAACCTTGATACCTCTGCGTTCCTTGAGCATCTTCATTCCATAGCTGTCAATGTTCAAATTTTGAATGTGACTGACGTTGATGAGGCTTGCTCTTGTCTGTCATCTATATTGCTTGATGTGCTAGATGTGTTTGCTCCTGTTCGTAAATCAGTGATTAGGAAGCCTCCTGTTCGTTGGCTCACTGATGAACTTAAATCCCGACTTCGTACACGTAATCAGCTTTATAAGCAAGCCAAACGTTCCAATAGTCTTCTTGGCTATGTTAGATACCGACATTTTCGCAATCAGCTTGACACTGATATCAAGCGTGCCAAGAGTGATTTTCACTTTGCCTCCCTTACTAATTTAACCGACTCTGCTAAATTGTTGAGGGAACTTGCTCGTCTTAGGCTTGTCAAGTCTACGTCGGTTTCTCCTCTCCGTTTTTTCTCACCAGATCAACTGAATTCATATTACGTCTCTGTATCTAACACTTCATCACGTTGCTCATACATCAATTTTATGTCGGCCATTGCTTTAATTTCCAGTCCTTCTCAATGTTCAAGGTTTTCTTTCTCTACTATTCAGCCTGATGATGTATACAAACTTATTATAAATAAACCTCTTCATTCTTTCGCATCTGGCCAAGACGGCATTCCGCTTTACGTTCTCCGCATAGCCTGGCCTGTCATTTCTGAATGGCTCACTTCACTGCTTAATTGTTCACTTCAATCCTCTGTATTTCCTTCACTATGGAAGCGTGCGGTGATCCGTCCTCTCTCGAAAATTCGTACTCCTCTGTCTCCATCTGATACTCGTCCTATTGCTAACCTTCCTGAAATGTCCAAAATCCTTGAACGAATAGTGGCTTCACAGATTACTGACTATTTGAACAAGCATAATCTTTTGAATCCGAGACAGTCTGCGTATCGTTCAGGTTACAGCACGCAGTCTGCACTTTTACGCGTCTGTGATGACATAAAAAAGGGAATTGATGATAGGCTTATCACAATTATGATTCTCTTCGACTTTAGTAAAGCCTTTGATACTGTTCCACATCTTCGTTTACTTATGAAGTTGAAAGAATTGGGATTCTCTGATGAGGTCCTTGTGTGGATATTCTCCTATCTCACTGGCCGCTCTCAGGCTGTGATTGATGATGAAGGTAATTTCTCGGAATGGTTGTTCACTTCGTCTGCTGTCCCTCAAGGTTCTGTGCTTGGTCCTCTTCTGTTTGCTTTATATATTAACGATATAGGCGGTTTTCTGTCGTTTGTGTATTATATGCTTTTTGCTGACGATATACAAATATATCTTCAATGTTCTCGTGCTGACATTCTCCTTGGTCTTAAAATGATTTCTACTGATGCGAACGCTATTTTTAACTATGCAAACTTGAACGGTCTCAAACTTAATCCTGCGAAATCTAAGGTGATAATTTTTGGCAGTCATTCTTATGTTAATGATATTGACTGCCATGGCTTACCACCTGTCATTGTTGACCAAACACCTTTACCCTTTGTCAATGAAGTCAGGAATTTAGGTGTAATTTTTACGTCCAACCTGTCCTGGAGGAAACATATCCTGCACATCTCACAAAAAGTTCATTTTTCTTTGCATAAACTCAAGTTTAATAGAAATTCTCTTTCTACGAGGTTAAGGATAAGGCTGGTACTAGCCCTAATTATGCCACACATCGATTATTGTTGTTTGGTCTATCATGGCTTAAGTGGTGAGTTAAATACCTTATTACAGAGACTCGTAAATTGTTGCATCCGCTTCATTTTCGATCTCAAGAGAGATGAACATATTACTCCGTATAGACGCCAATTAAGTTGGCTCTCAGTTGAAAACAGAAGATTATATTTTCTTGGTTGTCAAATGTATCGCATACTTCATATGTGCTCCCCTTCTTACTTGCGAAAAAATTTCACGTTGCTTGATCCGCTCTTGAGGAGATCTGACCGCCTTCCTCATGCATCTCATACATTTCATATTCCTTCACATAGAACAACTACCTACAGAAACTCATTTTATCTTTCTACTATTTATTTCTGGCACTCACTTCCTGTTAATATCACCTCTACTTTATCATTCCCTACCTTTAAAAATCTTCTCAAGACATTTCTGCTTGCTCGAGAAACTGGGTAACTATTCTTACTTATGTCTTCTGTTTTCTCCTGTACTCCTGTTTGTTGGTTCTTTGTTATAACTATACTGCGTATATAACTGGTAGTTGCGTTAGTTATTATCGTATTGTACATATTACACTCCATAGTTAAGTTGTTAGTCTCCCATGCGAGCGAGAGCATGCGTATTTCTTTGTACTGCATTACTGTATCATTTTATGTTGGTTCTTTGTTATAACTATACTGCGTATATAACTGAAAGTTGCGTTAGTTATTATCGCATTGTACATATTACACTCCATAGTTAAGTTGTTAGTCTCCTATGAGAGCATGTGTATTTCTTTGTACTACATTACTGTATCATTTTTTGCCCTTTAGCCTTGCTTGGGCATATTATTAAATCAAATCAAATCTCTCTCTCTCTCTCTCTCTCTCTCTCTCTCTCTCTCTCTCTCTCTCTCTCTCTCTCTCTCTCTCTCTCTCTCTCTCTCTCTCTCTCCCTCTCTCTTTTTCTCTCTCCCTCTCCCTCTCTCCATCCCTGTCCCTCTCTTTCTTATTGTTAGTACACTGGGTAGCGTACACTTAGTATGGTAAAATCAGGATTTTTTGGAAGTGTGGTGTTAGGATTTTAGGGTATATTTGAAGAAAGAAAAACGGTAATGTTATTTAGGACAAGAAACTCTATTTATTATTTCGTTGATAAAATGTTGGGAAATATAAACGAAAATACATATATATAAAAATGAAATATATTATGTGATATATTATTTTTTTTATTGTTACTGTCGAAAGTAAATAATATTACATAAAACCAGTATAATGCAATTGAACATAGATATACATACACACGCACACGTATACGCAATCGCACATACATATGCATACGCACATACATATTATTTTTATTATTTTTTCTGTGGGCCCCAGGCCCCGTCCACGATGACGATATCACGGACATGGGACGTCTCCAGGATCATGCTCCAATTAGTTTGTACTAACAATAAGAATAATTCTGCATACTTTTTTTATTTTGTGCCTTTATATCATATGTATTTTTCAAGCATATATAGCAACCTCGCAAAAGATGTCTTTTTTTATTTCAATTTCTGTTTCAAAAAGAATGTTTTTTCAATATATATATTTGCTTGTCATAGTGATTGAGATACGCGAGAACGCGCATAACGTGCAGTTTACGTCAAAGCGGCTGTTCGCGAGCGATATGTTTCGTCGACGGATGATTAGCTAATTATGATTGTATACAGAATACTGGATATTTGCGTAAAGTATCGTTGCCTCGCGAATAAAGTCGAAGGACCGTCGAGAAGAGGAAGCTCGCGGTGCTTTCATTTCTCTTCCGAGTGCGCTTCAATTTTTTATCCGTTTTCGCCCTCGTCTTTGTTTCCATTGTTAGTATATGCCGTTACTGCACTCCATGAAGGGTATCATTGATTTATCGAATAATACATAAGCAAAAGAGATGTTTTTCCTTGTGATTAGAAATCCAAACAGATTAATTCGAGAATCATAAAAAAATTGTATCAAGAGACACGGTAGTGTCTCGCGCCAAGTACACGCGGAGCGAGACCGCACCGTGACTCTTTTACGCGACGCGACGGGTTGCGAGTACCCGAGATGTTGAGATCTCGATAACGAGTGAACGGATCAAGTTCTAAGTAGGCTTAATCGATAGTTGGGGTCAAAATAAGGGGGGTATTTCCTGTATAATTTTCCGCTACGTGCCCTACGAGCGGAGATATTGCGACGCAAAGTCCAAATGTGAAAATTTTTTATTAAGATACTCCTCCTCCTCCTCCTCCTCCTCCTCCTCCTCCTCCTCCTCCTCCTAACGCCGATCTGTGTGATCACGTGATCAGAGAAAATGTCCCTTTCACTTTTTCGACACTGGCGGCGCAGGTATCGCCAGTTTCGATATCGCGCGCGTATTTCGAACGATCTAGTAGGTAAATTATTAAAGGTCGATAGACTTATCGGTCAGAAGGAAGATTTCTATTTAGCTAAATTAAGTATTTATATAATATATATTGATTCTTATGAATCAAGCTTGAATTCGATGTTTCGGTGTCCAGGTGTAATCGTACGTTGAATGCGGTGTCTAGGTGTCCCAGGTTGCCGATGACGATGTCTAGATAGTGAGCTCCGTAGTTTTCGGTGTCCAGGTGTAATAATACGTTGAATGCGATGTCTAGGTGTCCCAGGTTGCCGATGACGATGTCTAGATAGTGAGCTCCGTAGTTTTCGGTGTCTACGTGTATTAATACCTTGAATTTGATTTCTTGGTGTCCCAGGTTGCCGATGACGATGTCTAGATAGTGAGCTCCGTAGTTTTCGGTGTCCAGGTGTAATAATACGTTGAATTCGATGTTTACGTGTTCCAGGTTGCCGATGACGAGGTCCACATAGTGCGCTCCGTAGTTTTCGGTGTCTACGTGTATTAATACTTTGAATTCGATGTCCACGTGTCCCAGGTTGCCGATGACGGGATCCAGATAGTGCGCTTCATAGTTTTCGGTGTCCAGGTGTAATCGTACGTTGAATTCGAAGTCTAGGTGTCCCAGGTTGCCGATGACAAGGTCCACATAGTGCGCTCCGTAGTTTTTGGTGTCTACGTGTATTAATACCTTGAATTCGATGTCCACGTGTCCCAGGTTGCCGATGACGGGATCCAGATAATGCGCTTCATAGTTTTCGGTGTCCAGGTGTAATCGTACGTTGAATGCAATGTCTAGGTGTCCCAGATTGCCGATGACGATGTCTAGATAGTGAGCTCCGTAGTTTTCGGTGTCCAGGTGTAATAATACCTTGAATTCGAGTTCTAGGTGTCCCAGGTTGCCGATGACGATGTCTAGATAGTGAGCTCCGTAGTTTTCGGTGTCTACGTGTATTTAATTCCTTAAATTCGATGTCCACGTGTCCCAGGTTGCCGATGACGGGATCCACATAGTGCGCTCCGTAGTTTTTGGTGACTAGGTGTATTAATAACTTTAAATCCGAATGTAGGACACGTAGATATCAAATTTGAGGTATTAATACACGTAGACACCGAAAACTACGGAGCGCACTATGTGGATCTCGTCATCGGCAACGTGGGACACCTAGACATCGAATTCAACGTATTATTACACCTGGACACCGAAAACTATGGAGCGCATTATTTGTAACCCGTTATCGGCAACCTGGGATACCTAGACATCGAATTCAAGCTTGATTCATAAGAATCGACTTAAAAATTTCCTAGCGGCAGAACTAAAATTATGTCATGACATAATAAAAATTCGTTGAATTAAAATTATGTCTAGACATAATAAAAACTGGACAAATTAAAATTATGTCTAGAATAAAATTTGGATGACTTAAAATTATGTCTGACATAAAAATAATTCCGCACTTTTATTATGTGTATACACATAATTTTAATTGGACTTCCGGTCGGATCGTTGGTGAGAGTGGATGACTCGAGGATGGGAGGAGTGGTGAAATTGAAGTAAAAGGAAGAAAAAAAGGAAGAAAGTTAGTGAGAGATGAGTAAATCGATAGAGGAATCACGGAAGAAGACGAGGAAATGAAGGAAGCGAGAAGAATGGAACGTGAGTGGAGAATAATAAGAAAACAGAGACGAAGAAACTTGGAGGTTAGGATGGAACCAGGCGTGGCGCACGGAGGGAGACGAGAGAGGGGAGCCGTGACACGTCGAAAAAAGAGCGCTACGCGGACGGCTAGAGAAAAGACCGGAAGAGGAGCGGTAAGGAGAGATGGCGCTGAAGCGAGAATCGAGGCGACACGGTGCGGAGGTGATGAGCGCGGACGTGTGTCGAGACGGCGCGGGGTGCCGGCCCCTCCAAAAGAGAGGGTTGGCACCACTGCGGGGCGTCGAGGCACAGCACTAAAGCGGGTGGCGATGAGGTGCAGACGTGGCAACAGAGGGAGCGCGCCGACGAAAAAGAGGAAAACCGAATGGGCGTCGAGTGGCACGCCTGACGCGGTATAGCGAAGACGTAACGAGGTACAGGTACGATACAGTTGACGACTCTGAGGCGGTGGACAGCGAGTGAAAGCAGAGAATGAGAAGGAGGAAAGAAACGGAGGGAAACACAGAGGAACAGGAAGTGAGCAGAAAGGACAGTAGGAACTCCTACGTGGAGGTGATCCGGCCGGAAGTCCGAGAAGGGGAGGAAGAAAAAAGAAGGCGGAGCTTGGAAGGAAGGAAAGGCAAGAGACAGAGAATCGAGATGGAAAGAGGATAGAAGGAAGGAAAGGCAAGAGATAGAGAATCGAGATGGAAGGAAGGTGTTGATTGAAAGGGGTAGATAGGGAAGTGCGAAAGGAAGACGGGAGAATGGAGGCGAAGCGGAAGGTGATCTGGAGGAGACGGGAAACGTTGGTGAAGTGGCACATGGAAAGTGAGGTTAGGGAGAAAGGCGGGATTAAAGGAATGGAGGTAGCAGCCCAGGTTACACGACAAGGGAGCTGAGCGAGTGGCAGCAGGGAGTATTGATCGGGCGATCGATCGATCTGTCGCGAGTCAGAGGGATTGTCGATGGTGGCGCGGCAGGTATGGAACGGAGCAGAGAGTCGTCGCGACAGATCGATGGAGTGAACGAGCGACGGAGGAGTAAGTAGAACGAGGAAGGAGAAGAGCTGAGGTGACGAGCGTGCGTGAGCTGGACTTTGGAGGCAAGGAGAAAGGAGCTAGGGGAGTAGATTAAGGGTTAAGATGGACGAGGATAAAGCGGTGAGAAGGAAAAGGAATGAAAGGCCCAGAAAGTGAGGAAGGAAGGAAGTCGAAGAGAGCAGTGACGGAGAAGCAAAGGTCAGGGAGCGAGTAAGGGAGGGAGGGAATTTAGAATGTATAAGGCCAAGAGCCAGGGCGGGTTGGAAAGAGAAAATGTACAGAGTTGGGTACGTCTCTCCAAAACGCCTTTGTGATGTATAGAGGTTTGAAACTGAAAGTATATGTACAGTGTTGGGTACGTCCTACAAAGCGCCCTTTGAAACCCCTTGGAGTAATAAAGTATTTTGCAAATGAATACACATAATTTTAATTCATACAATTTTTATTACGTGTACACATAATTTGTTTTTGAATGAACGTAAAACGTATTTGTTACAATATCTATTCATTATTGAAAATCGATATGCGCGACAAAAGCTCTTGTATATCATTAATTATGTTATTATTTAGATATTATATATATTTTTATTTATATATTTTCAGTATTATTAAAAAAATTATTAGCATTTAGGATACGAATCTTTTTCCGTTAGTTTGTAAGTTTCATGATTAAAAAGATTATGTCGTATTATTAATACCTCGAAATAACACTCTGTACATATAGTTTATTCAATGTTCATACTAGAAAAAAGCGTGATATCTGTACAAAATTACCTTTTTTTAAAAAAGGTAAAGAAAGGCGCCAAGTACACGCATAGTAGTGTGTATCAGTTACTAAAAAAAAAAACTGTAGTATATACTCGTTGATAAATTACAAGTAATATTCTTCATGATTATAAGTTTTATTAACCTACAAGTTATCTTTTTCATGAAGTATAAGTTATAAATATCTTTGTATTCCAGTCTAAGTAATAAGCAGTGCTATTTTGTTATTCCTGTGAAATGATTGCGCAGAGTCATTTCTGTGATGATACTGTGAAAAATGATATCTTTTTTTATTACTGCGCTCAGTCATTTTTGTGATACTGTAATGATTACTCGAATTGTATTTAATCAGTATTTAAGTAATTAATCAGTATTTATCAGTATTTAAGTAGTAAAATAAATTTCAGATAATTCCTTTATATATTTCTAAGTTTATTAAGGTTTTTCAAAGTTTATATTTGTTTCCAAAAGATAAGTTCCAAAGCATATATATAACAGTACAAAAATAAACATTTTGTCATTATAAGTATTGTTGTAAAAAATTTTTATTGAGACGTTGATGAGCAATAAAATACACGTATTGAAGCTCAAAACTTTATTTATATACAGTGTGTAAAAATATAATATTACATGTTGTGTAAATTATAGACAATGACGTGAAACAACTTTCAATCATACAATGTTATCTCTTAATTATCCCTTTACATTTGACATAAAACGCTATACAGTAAAAATATCTCGACAATTAAATCATGCTATTAATTAAAACCCTTAAAAAGGCATTAATTATTACAAATATTTAAACAGAAGATAACGAGAATTGGAATACATGTCTTAGGAGAACAAAAAATAGCTATGTGCACTAAATATTCCGCATAGGAAGTGTCTCACAAATTAAGTCCCTTTAGCAATACCTGTCCCGTTCAGTGGTGCACCATCTTGAACAAAATCGTCTCCTGCCTCATCAATTGCTTCAAGGTCGATCTCATCCCTCTTGATAGGCAAATATTGTGCATCACACAACATGCGATTATAAACATTGGGATTAAATCAGTTCTGTCCATTGCAAGAACAGTCCTTATACTCCGGAATCTTGTCTTTAGGAGTCCGAAGCTCTTTCAATTGCTATTCTGGCTGAGGAATGACAGAAGTTGAAGTTTTTTTGTCTAAAAGTAAGATGTCCATTGTCACGATAAGGAACAATGACATTTTGGTGTAGTTTATATGCAGCATCTCCGAGGATGTGACAGTCATTAGGAAATTTCTCAGGATCCCCTAACCACTCTTGCAATTCAGATAATCGGAATACTCGCTGATCATGCACAGACCTGGATGTCCTGGCAAAACAATGGATGAAGTGTGCTTATGGTTACACACTGCCTAAAAATCAGAAAAAATGTCATTACATTAGTACAGATAGAACTTACATTAGTATAAGCAATGAGCTGTCATAGGCGGTATTCATAGTCGATTCTTATTTCAAAGTGATGTCTCAAGATGCTAATACGGCCCTCCGATTAGCTGATGACGCCTTAAAACTGTACTTAAGACCATCTTGGATATAAGACCCGACTATGAATACCGGCCATACTTGCATGTCCGAATAAACATGACATACCTGCAGTTGAATGGAATAGTGTCCTTTACGATTCACGTATGATACTGGTTGAACACGAGGAGCTGGAATATTTATATGAGTACCGTCTATAGCGCCAATAACTTTTGGGAAACCACTACTAACTTCGAATCCAGTCGAAACTTCGTTGACATTGTTGCCTGGATGGCCATTTGATGACAGTTGGTGCCAAATTATACAGAGTCTTTATCACTCTTCAGTGTGGCAGTGAGAGCAGTAGCTCGACTGACGTCAAACTTCTCACATATAGACCTGAAAGAAAGATACCAGTTGGCGATCATAATCAAGAACTACTACAGTTATGACACCCAAGAATATCAATTTCACTCACAAGCAACACTCACCTATAGGAGTCAGGAGTTGCCATACGCACATAGCTGCAAGAAGAAATTGCTTTTCAGGGAGAAATCATAGACAGTCCCGGATGTGTTCTCTTCAATCTCGGGCGATAATAGCAAGTATAAACTCGAATGTACCTCTAGATATTCTATGCCATAAAACACAAGAAGCACAAATAAACCTTTTTAGTAAGTAAATGCATGAATACATGTACGAAAACAGCTAAGGTTAGATATTTCAGGTGCATATAACTCACATGATAGAAAATATATGATGTGTACATCACAACTTTCAACCTACCTAAAATGTGACTTGAATTGTTGATTATTATAAGCAAGCACAACATTCTCCACATAGTTTTCCAACCTTGGCAACTTCTCCCTTTTTTCAATTAGGTGCATAACATGTTCCAGTTCATCTTCACTTCTGATGATGAAGTTAAATCGACAAGTTCTATTAATATTGTTGCAATCCCATTCCAAATTGCACTTTGTGCTGGGTCAATATTAGCTAGATTAAGGTTATTTTCATCCATGTCTTCTACTCCATCTGTAACTTCTATTATACAATGACCTTTGTTTTTTATGCCTGTAATCAATAAATAATTATCAAAAAAATAATTTAACTTAAATTTAATTGATCATGTAATGGATATAAATAATTCTATTGGTCTTGCGAACAATTATCTTGCTCATATCTGAAGTTTAAGGAATATTGTTACACATATACTTGTTTGACACGAATTATTCAAGGACTCAAACACGACAGCTAAACGTTCTAACTGTTCGGCCAATGGACATGGACACCGTGAAAAAACCATACACAAGTTTAATAAATTAAAGAGGCTTAATAAATCAAAGAGGATCGACCACTAACCTTTCAATTGCATTCGAATGCACGCGCGTTGTCTCACGCTCACAGCGCAACGAAAGTCGTTCGAGGAGCTTGCTACCATGAGCGCCACAATAGCTCCCCGAACGATAAAATTAGCGTTTGCGTTCATAGCGCGATAGCGAGCTCCCCGAACGCACCCTAGCGGGTCGGCAGCGATGAGAGACGTGGCGAAAGAGCAAACCGGGCACGTTCATTCGGAAATAATGGCCCATGACTGACGCGCGGAACTTAGAAGGGATCAGGAAGGGTCGGCAGCGAGAGTCGAGATCGCGTTTGTGAAATCGTAGACCTGATGCTTTCGTCAGGGAATAATATACCATGACGAACGCCCGACACCTGGTAAACGATCAGGGAGGGTCAACGTCGAGCTTGCGACCCGGTCCGCGATTTCAATACCTGGACACCTTCTACAGGAACAAATCTCGGAAACGTGTTTCTGGGAACCTAAAGATCGATCATGGTAGGTCGGCGTCAACGGCGAGCATGGCGCAATGCACCCGGACATCTTCTCCGAGGAAGTCGTCCAAAAGCATGTATTATTGCGTAGTAAAAGTCGTGCGCATAGGTCAGCATCGTCGGTAGGCGAAAAACAGCGATAGCCGAAACCTGGTGCATGGCGACAGGGCGTGAAAGTATCTCGAACGCGAATCCAGCGGAAATTTCCACGGGAACGTTCTAGAACGTCCGCACGGGGAGATCACGTGATCGGTGAAAGTGAAAGCGGCTACGGCCTGGTACCGCGACGCAGTAAGGCCGCATGGTGGGGACCGTAACCGATGGTGGAGAGCCCGAGAGAGCGCCGTCACTCGAGGCAGTCTGTCGGGGATCGTCGCAGAGGTAACATTATATCACGCGCACTAAGTCCCATGATTTAGAATCGGACGCGTCGATGGTTCGCCCCGAGATCCGTAACAACCGGCAACGCCTGCGGAAACGCGTTACGTGTTTGTTACTACTACATTAACGAGAGGTGCTGTGTTACCGAAATAGATTGTGAACTGTGAGGCGAAAGGGCATTTGTGCTCAGCGACATGCGTGTCAACCAAATCCTGTAAAACAAAGATCTGTGAACAACTTCCTGTGGTAATATATTACATTGAATAAATTTTTCAATCATAGTATAAAATTACTCACGAATTATCGATTTTACTTACCTGATCTATCGGCGGTGATCCATCGAAGACCCTCGTCGATCTTGGTATGCGGTGAAGCGAGAATCCTGGAGCCTGGAGTTGGCAGCGGCGATGATCCAGCGTTGGCAGGAATCTGAAAATAAAGGAAAATTAATAGAATTAGATAGTTTCGGGGAGATGGAAGACCTACCTTCTCGGTGGTTTTAGGTAAAACCGAGTGGCGACCGTGAAAAGGAATTTTATAACGGGAATCGGGCGGCCGAATAATAACGTCCGGTCACAACCCTTTTTGGGGACCTAGTATGCTCGATTCTGGCCCCTTTTTTCGGCGAAGATGTCCAGGTAGCAAAGTTGCGGACGGTCGGCTATTTCGCTTCCTGGTCGTCGGATCTCGACGCCGACCCGATTTGGCGTTGTACTAGGTACCACGCTTCGGTCAGGGAACCTTTGTTCCCGTGGATAAAGTACCGTCCCTGATTTCCTCACCCGGTTGTCGGGGCACGACGCCGACCTACTATGACTTTATACTAGGTGACGGTGACGCGTCATATAGGGGTTTTCTACTCACGTACCGTGCTCGGTCTGTTATTTCGTGGACCGATTGTCCGATCGCGGTGCTAACTCGCCCTGATCGTATCTCACGTCCTAGTGATGCGTCAGAGGTGGTTTTCCCCTCGGAAAAGTACTTGGTCTGCTAATTCGTGGACCGGTCGTCCGATCGCGATGCTTGCTACCTTGCCCTGATCGTATCTTGCGTTCCAGTGACGCGTTGTGACCGGACGTTATTATTTGGCCGTCCGATTCCCGTTATTAAATTTTTTTTTACGGTCGCCACTTGGTTTCACCTTGTACTACCGAGAAGATAAGTACGCAATCTTCCCGAAATTATTAATTTCACCAATTTCTTTTATTTTCAGGTTCCTGACAACGCTAGATCATCGCCGCTGTCAACTCCAGGATTCTCGCATCACCGCATACCAGGATCGACGAGGGACTTTGATGGATCACCGACGATGGATCAGGTAAGTAAAAGGTAAGTAAAATCGATAATTCGTGAAAAATTTTATACTATGATTGAACAATTTATTCAATTAAAGGTATTCCCACAGGAAGTGTTCACAGATCTTCAAGTTACAGAAGTTGGTTGACACGCATGTTGCTGAGCACAAGTGCCCTTTGCCTTACGGCGCACAATTAATTTTGATGACGCAGCACCTCTCGCTTTAATAATCGCGAGCACGTAAACGCGTTTCCGCGGGCGTTGCCGGTTGTTTCAGATTTCGGGGCGATCCATCGACGCGTCCGATTCAGACTCGTGTAACTTAGCGCGCGCGAGAAACGTTAGCGCGTGATATAATGTTACCTCTTTGAGAGTCCCCGACAGACTGCCTCGAGTGACGGTGCTCTCTCGGGCTCTTCACCATCGGTCGCGGCCCCCACCATGCGGCCTTACTGCGTCGCGGTACCAGGCCGTACCCGCTTTCACTTTTGCCGATTACGTGATCTCCCCGTGCGGACGTTCTAGAACGTTCCCGTAGAAATTTTCGCCGCATTCGCACTCGAGATGCTTCCCCGCCCTGGCGCCAATGCACCAAATTTCGGCTATTGCTAATTTTCGTCCGCCGACGACGCCGACCTATGCGCACGACTTCTCCTACGCTATAATACATGTTCCCAGACGACTTCCTCGGAGAAGATGTCCGGGTGCAATGCGTCATGCTCGCCGTTGACGCCGACTTACCCTGATCGATCTTTAGACTCTCATGAACACGTTTCCGTGGGTTGTTCCTGTAGAAGGTGTCCAGGTATCTCGCTGACCGGGTCGCCAGCTTGATGCCGACCCTCCCTGACCGTTTACCAGGTGTCGGGCGTTTGTCATGGTATATTATTCCCTGACGAGAGTATCAAGTTTACGATTTTGCGGACGCGATTTTAGATCTCGCTCTTGACCTTCCCTGACTGATTTCTTAGTTCTACGCGTCAGTCATGAACCCTTATTTCCGAGCGGAAACGTTTGGTTTGCAATTTCGCGTACGCGACCTTAAATGTCATTACCGACCTTCCCTGACCGATTTCTAGGTTCTACACATCGATCATGGGCTATTGTTTCCGAGCGGAGTCGCCCGGTTTGTGATTTTGCAACCCCGATCTCGAATGTTGCTTTGCGCGGAGACACGCCGACCTACGCTACCAAACTTATATTCTCGGTGCCTTCTCCGCGTCTTGCTTTGTCTTCATGCTGTGGATCCGGTCGTTATCTCCGGCTCCCCACCGGGCGTGTGATATCCGCGAACGCGTTGTCTTTTAGGTTCCGATAGCCTCCGACTATCGCCATGTATATTGAACCGGGATACCTACTGCCCCAATTTCGCCGCCGCGTCTCTTGGCCGGTTCGTGGGTACTCCCCATAAGCTTCCGGCTGCAGCGTCAGGGATGGTTTTCCCCTCGGAAAAGTACTTGGTCTGCTAATTCGTGGACCGGTCGTCCGATCGCTACCTTGCCCTGATCGTATCTTACGTCCTAAGCTGCCTGCGTAAACGTTAACCCACAGAGTAAAAATGCCTCTTAACCCGTTCAGAAAGTCAGCGGGGAAAAAGCTGTCTTTACCTACTAGCGTTCAGAAAGCCTTGAGGAATTACCCAGGACATTCTTCAACGTACCCTGTTCGCGACTGAGGTAGAGTTCACCTGTCATGCGCAGAAACGCACTTTTGCGTATTACACGTGTATTACACGAGGTCACGAGAAAGATTATAAGAAGTTCGAAAACATGTCTGCGATAAAATGTGGATCACAATCCCAAGCTTTGTACGAAGTTGTAGAAGGCGCCGGTAAAGTTCCAATTTTTGATGCAGAGATGTCAAAAGTATTATTACGCGACAAAATAAGTAAGTTAACAAAATATACATTAGAGGTTCGGTGTATCTACATTGCCCTTTGTCGTGTCTCAATAGACACGAATTCTGTTTTCAAACACGCTTTTTTATGCTTAAGGATGTATCGGAGGTACAGTCTTAGATATATCGGACCTAATTTTCAAAGCGCTACCAAGTAAATAAAAATTTGTGAGAATGCTCTTTTAGTCTTCCTGATGTGCTACAAAAAAGTAGAAACAAATCCACTAAACGGTTGCTGAGATATAACGATTTTAATTTTTACTGATTTTACACGTATTCTTATGGGAAGAGACGATTTTCACGGATAAAACAGCTAAAAAAATGTTGAAGAAGCGCTATCAATATTTTGAATTTTTTTGTACATCTAGTATACGAATAGATGAAAATATCTGCCAAGTTTCAATTGTCTTCACTACACCATTTTAAAGAAATAAATTATAACTTGAGATAATTTTGCTGTCGGCACGAATGTATTTCTCTTAAACTCCCAAACGATGAAAAAACATTTGTAAAGTAAAAAATACCTTTCTAGAAGTAAAAATAAGACTCCTATTATCATTTGAGTATCTTACATCTAGATTTACTATGCGTAGATATTCAAGTATTTCAAATTTCATGCACTTTTGTCTAAGATTGTACCTCCAATACATCCTTAATATTTACTTCCTTGCTTTATGGAAATTTAAAATTAATTGTTAAAATGTTTACAATTACTATTATTAATACAACAAGTAATATAACCCCCTTGAACAATACTTTTACAGCAGGTAAAATTGATTTTATCTCTTTGACTGAAAACATCATTGAAACTTGTCTGCAACCGTATAGATACGAAATTATGTTACCCGAAAAAGATATTGATGTCGCGATAACAAGTTTATCTCGAGATGACAATAAGTCCAAAGGTATGACAAATATTACTAATTTATAAATGTGTTTAGTTAAGAATCTGTATTTATTTATTATGAGTTACATTGCTATTTTACAATCATACAGATCAATCTTAGTGATGCGGAAGATAATAAAAAGAATGACGAAAAAGAGCGAATACAATGACTCTGAGCGACCTGAAATTGATGATTGAAGAAAGAGAAAAAACGAAGAAGGCTAGGCACGAAGAAAAAAAGAAAATTCTTCAATCAAGTATCGATTCTTATGAAAACATGATGGACAAATTGCTTAAAAAGCTGTAAAGCTATGAGATTGTTTAATTTTGTTTCGTCCGGTTTGTTTATAAAATATAATTTATATAATCATAAATTAATTATATCAGTCAATATAAATTATAGGAGTCAATATAAATTATATCAGTCAATATAAATTATTAGAGTACGCATGCAAAAAAAACATATTGAGTGTTAGTGATTTAAGCAATATTTGATTTAATAATTTGTCGATTTTCTTGGATAGGGGAGAAAAACCGTTAGTTTTTATTATTTTTAAATCTGTGCCAAAGATGCGGTAGACTGTGTTAATCCTAAAAATCGCCCGGGTGATCGAAATTAAAACTATATTATTTTAGCCCGGTATATATTATTTTTAACCGTATAATTCTACTTTCTTATATGTATTAATAAAAGTGCATTATTGTTTGAGATCGCGACTATTCGTATAAATTGCGCTCGATTGCATGTCAGCGCAAGCACTCTTTCCATGAAATAAGCGCATCAATAATTGTGCTTCAAAGAAATAATTTTCGTCAGGTTATAGCATGGATCGTTCGTACATTCCGGAAAGTTCGCTAATTGTTAGCAACAACACAGCCACGACTGACCGGTCGCGCAAATAAGGTCAAACGGCAACGCTAGAACAAAGGAACGATCCATGTTATAAACAAAGCACGCGAAAACAGGTGACGACCCCGTCGGGTCGCCACGTGAAACCGGTGACGTCAGCACCATGACGTAGGGCTCCGACGGCCAATCACTCTCCCGAAATTCTGGAAAATTTGCCGGGAGGGAGTTTTGTCTCGGAGGTGATAAAAAAACCGCCGCTGCGCCGCGGAACGTCTTGTCCGCTTTTCGGCCTTACACTTACTTATCGCTTCGCACTTTTTCACTCAATCGCTGTGCTACACCGCTATTTCATGCGCGCTTGCTTTCGCCGTCGTGCTCTGCTGACGCGTGTGCTCGCTATCGTGCGCGGCTTTTTCCTGAAAGAAAACCTGTGTACATGACGTTAGAAAGTCCGCGAACGGACTTACCGCGACAACCGTCTGAAAGCACCGAGCGGTGCCGAAGACAACCGAAGACGACCGAACGGCAAGCGCGGCATCGAGACGCCGTAACCCCACCGTTCCGCCGCGCCGTACTAACGCTTGCGCTTGCCGCCGCTATCCCCGCCGCTACGTAACGCCGCCGCGACGCGTATATAAAGCGAGCGTTTTAACGCTAATTGCGATTCTCCGATACACGTCTCACCGACCATACCGATCCTGAAGTCACGCATCCTCCTAGACTCCGCTGATCAGACCGAGGGTAGAGAGCCTCTGGCCAAATCTGTCTTCGTCGAGTGTGTCTCGAAAAACGACCGGCATCCTTATCCACAGGGATATCCGAACGGGGGCAGAGCGCTACTCTGCCTCCACCGAGCGCTTCTCGGTGGTGGGCCTCGCGCCTACTCTGTTCCTCGACCGCGCTCGTCGCCATCCGCGTCACACGTACCGCGCTGCATCCGCGCCGCACACCGCAAACGTGCCTCGCCACGATCCACGACGTCCGGTAAACCGCGTACTGCGTTTTCCCGCGCGCCACTCGCGCACTGCGATTATAACCACGCATCTTAAAGCTTTGTGCGTATCGCGATCATACACTCATTGTACATATTATGATCTTTCATTGCTATTAAATAAACGTTGTTATTTTGTTAACCGGACGAATACGCTTCATTTTGTCGGCACCCGCCTCGCCTCTGTCTCTCCGCGCCTCTGTCGAACCTAGACCCGCCGCGAGCTAGACCCGCGTTTCGACGACAGGTTGTTTTAAATTAATTAATTAATTAAATAATTAAATAAATAAATAATATACAGTATACACTCTTATAATCAAAGAATTACTCGTTTTTGATGAGCAGAAGGAGCGAAAATTCATATATTATGTATAAATAAAAAACAATATGTATTTTAGCATATCTATAAGAATCTGCCGTCGCCAATATAGCTATATTATTGTTAATAATTGTTTCTCAGCTGGGACCATTGGTCTCCCAGTTTCACTAGTATTTTCTATTTTCGGACCGATAATAGTGAGTAAACATTCAAAAGTTTCACGCGTTATTCTAAAGTTTGACTGAAATTGTTTGTTAGTAAAATAAATGAATGGTTTGTTCAACGTCTTGGATGCGTCTGGCCTTCTTTGTCTTTTTCTTTGAGCAAAGTGTCAACAAAATTTCAGTTTCACTGTCAGATAATAAATCAGAATCAAATAATTCATAATTGGACAAAAGGCTCCTTCCTATTGATGTTGCCATGACAATGATTGCTTTTTTAGCAATCTTCTCTCTGTCGTTACTCATGTCTTTTTTCGTGCCGTGTATAACAATTTGTTAAAAAACATTAAAATATTATATTTTTTGTAACATATTCTACATATTCTTGCTTTAGTTGAAACTATGTACATTTTAAGTCCATAAGTAACCCATACAGCACAAAAGCTTGCAGTCACATTGCAGGAACGTTAAAACAACGTTTCTGCAATGTGACTGCAAGCTCTGTACTGCATGACAATGACGTGTTGGTTTGCTACGACGAAGAATTGTACATACGTTAAATTCAATTGAATAATATTATTAGCCAACCAAGATCCAATCTTAACCGTTTAACGGCGTTTTTCCTTAGTTAAAATATTTTACAAAACATGGTGTTTATTTAGATTGACCCAATTGGCAAGTAAATAGACAGCCGTGACAGAACGTTATACCTACTAATTATACTTGCAAATTGTGTATAACTAAATAAACACCATTTTTGTTGAATAATATTGGCGGATAAAACTCTTATTTTTCATTTAAAATATTTTATTGTATCTTTTTAAAAAAATATTTTTTTTAATCTTATTTTATCTTAAAAAAAAATATATATATATGTAGGATTGACAATTCCGAGTATGTTAGATGGGACACCGAACAGCACACAAAATAGTTCACAAACGGATATACATATATTCTTTTATATTAATAAAACTTGGTCATTGCAACACACGCTCGCATGCTTGCACGTCTCTGACTCGACTCGCTCTCCTCGACCCTTACGCGCGCACATACACAGCGACCAATCACATACACTCGGCGACTGTCGCATCTCAAGCGACCAATCACGCACGCTCACTCTCTCATCTCTCTCCGATCGCGCAAGCGCTGTCTCTCTCTCTCTCGACGACCGATATGCCAACTCCACATATATAATGTAAACAAGACTGATGCAACTATTAAAATTATATTAACGTACATATAAGTTTTTCGCAAATGTTTTCCAGTCGTTTACATTAAATAAAAGAAAATTATTATAACAATTTTTAATAATATATGATATAATTACAAATAGTCACATTTTTTATTTAGTCGCACAATTTGTATTTTATAAATAACTGTCTAAGATAATGATTCAGATAATATGACGATAAATACCTCTAACAAATTAATATTACGCGATAAAATTTTACTCCAGGATCGTTCATAAACTTTGAGGTGTTCGACGTAAATATGTCTCTACACGGTCACGTGATTATTCTTCGTGAAGTTTACCTTACCCCGCAGGGTAAGGTTTACGAACGCAGCTCTCGTGACGCGTCAGGGTGGTTTTCCCCTCGGAAAAGTACTTGGTCCGCTACTTCGTGGACCGGTTGTCCGGTCGCGATGCCGCCTTGCCCTGATCATCTATTGCGTTCCGCTGACACGTCAGGGGTGGTTTTCCCCTGTGAAAAGCGCTCGGTCAGCTATCTCGCGGACCAGTTGTCCGATGGCGATGCCGCCTTGCCCTGACTATTTGTCATGCCTCGGGCACGCGTCAGGGGTGCTTCTACCACGTGCCCTCTTTTCTGGAGAGTGTGTGTGGTTCAAGCTTTAACGCGGCGCTACACGTCGGTCCGCTCACGCGCTAAGCGGAAGAAAACGAAAATGAATTACGCCTGGGCTTGAGCCGGAAAAACTGGAACTAAAATGATGCGCGGTCTGCAAAGACTTAAATCTATTTGAGCGTTCGCTCGACGGAACTTATTCCTACTATTGCGCCAGATGGGATCGTTCGAAAAACCAATAAAACGAAAATGATAGTGACAGTCAATAGACCAATGAATTAAAGAAGCAAGAATTTGATCCGGATTGGTGTCCATCCTCGGAGCGCTTCGCGTTTCATACTGCTTTCAGGATCTCCTGCCCCGCTGTCGGCGATGTGTCTCTCCAGCTGCCGCCTCCGGTCCCGCCGACTGTCTTTGTGACGCATACGGGTTGCAAGGTTAGGTATATTGGGCTA
>JASTWP010003158.1:0-29082 GCA_030770255.1 Temnothorax ravouxi
AATTGAGCAAAATATGATGTATAGGAATTCGGTTGATGTACAGAGTTATCACAAAACGCATTCCTATTTCACACACAGTTTTTTACACTTTCCTTTACACATACTCAAAACACTTCTCTCGCTTCTCCCCCCCCCCCCAAACTGATAGAATGCGTTTTGTAATAGCTCTATACATCAACCGAATTTCTCATACATCATATTCTTCCTCGATTTTCAATATGTTCCCGATACACAAACTTTTTAATATTATATTAGCTTTTCCATATTTAGGAGGTTAAAATCTACAAATTTCTTGGGCAGAAACCCCTCCTTTTTGGAAGTGATCGATTAAATATTCCATATATTTCATCTTCTGGCACATATTTCTATACAAATAATCTAATATACCATAAACGCACATTTCTACGAGTCTGCTAGAACACGCACAGTTGAATAAATTTCTCGTAAAAACGAATATATCCGCGACCGAGTTACCGCTGAAAGCAATTTGACGAATGTGTCTTTCGCATGAAATTGATCTATTCACAGAAAATTCACGCAGGCGCATTTTCTTCTTTTCAGCGTCGAAACTTTATTCCAGTACGCGCACTCATAAGATACACGATACATTTGTTCTCTGACAGACATATTCTCCAATTTCAACTCTCTCGATGTCGAAGTTTACTTGGTAAAGTTATAATTTAGAAATGGCGAAAATTTTTTAACTAATATTAAATACCAAATGTCATTTCTGTCTAATTTTCTGTATCATCTACTACTATTGTAAGTCATATTCTTATTCTTTTTTTTTACTATACACAAATATTTATTATCGATAAAATCTTAACATATTTATATGTAATCGTTGATACCAAATAAAATATATAAGAGTACAAATATCTAATGTTTAATAGAAAATTGCGCATAAAAATTGTATTTCAATGCATCGCAGGAACTTGATGTAATAATACCTTGATTTGTATAATTTTATCTTTTATATCTTTATTAACAATTTTACATAAATATCTGCACATTTTTAACAAAAATTAATATTTCTATTTTCTAAGCATGAATACTATTTCATTACTTTTTCATTAATTATATTCTTACCATACTGTTGTTAAATTCATACTTGCTTCGTCATCGTGTAGAATATATGACGGTAAAGTAAGATACCGAAGTCTTAACCAGCTATAATTAAAAATGTTTCCTTTAATAATTAAAAATGTTTCCTTTAATTCCTTTTTAATATGATACTCTTTGAGATATTTTATATCATCTTACCGTAGCAAAACATTCCATAGATGCATGAAATAATTTACCAACACTCAAAGTAAACTCCTTAGTTTGTCTTTGTAACAGGAACAATATCATCTTCTGTATGTGTATTGGAGCTCTATACCACTGCACATTGTACCTATGAAATTGTATATGCATAACGAATGACAAATTGAGACAAATCTCTATTAGTTAACTTCAGTGTTTACGCCGATTTATTTTACAGTAATAATAATTAATTTTTATTTTGATAAAACTACTCTTAAAAGATGAACTTTTGCATATTCTATTTCATGATGTATTTCTTACGCAGTAGAAAATACGTGATTATTATGATCCGTTACATTCTGCCCGATATAGTTGGCTATAAACATATACACAACAGTAGCAAATACAAAAACAAACGGAAAAAAAAATTCCTCAACATTATTTCCAGATGATGATGCAATCTGAAAAAACTTTGGAATCAATTTCTTGACACATTTATATTGGACAGTATTATTATTAATATGAATAATTTTGGGACAGCTCTCATACATTATTATACAAATTCTAAAACATACTTGAAATAGGTTGATGCTCACACAAATCACTCCAGACGTTATTAAGCAAAACATCATTATCTCGAATACGGACAACAAATGCCTAGACAATCTTCCAAAACAAAAAAATTATTATTAAACGTATATTGCATGAATATTGTTGACGTAAATACAAACTTCATAGCTTGCCGGTGAATGTCGACCGCACAAATTATGCCTTTGGTCATCAGAATTTTATTTTTTAGCGTAATGTTTTGTAAAATGTCGATACTCGTTGCCTGTTTAATACGATAGCTAAAAATGTTGTATTGCAATTATATATAACAATTTATTAAATAACACAACTTTTTAACTAAAAACAAACTTTTACCAAAAAATTTTTTATATATCATGTTATATATATAAAGATAACACTTTTGTGTATAACTTGTATAACAGTCCTAGCTATTATTGGACCGTTATATAATATGGTAATTTTTACGTCTATATATATTCCTACCTAGCAATTCTAAACATTCCACAGGTATGTTGAAGATACGCAATAAGCATTGTACCTATTGCTACCATTGCAGTTGCTCCGATGGAAAAAGCTACGTACACATGGAACAAAATAAAATAGAAATACTTCTCTTGATCGACAAAATACTCCGTTATAATGAATAAATGACGTGACCGTTGGTGAGATATATTCATCGGTACATCAACATTAATTAAATTTGACCAAAATTGAACTATAATACTAACAAATAGTCCACAAACTCCAAGTGCTAAAAAGCGTAAATTGTCATTTAAATTTGTAGGGGGTAATATTATAAAATTATTTTATGTATACCGTACACATGTGTGTACGGCTTGAAATATCTTAATAAAATCAAATTTTATTGCAAAATTGATAGCTATTTTTCTATTTTATTCAATTTATAAGCACATTTGCCATTTAATGTAAATACGTGACATTAATGCTTTAATAAGCGAATGCAATAAAATAAATCATATATAAATGCAGTATATATATGTATGAAAATTATAATATGCTAAAGTCGATTTCACTCCACTTGACAGTTTATTGTTAGATATTAAATCGAAAATATGATTACATGCAAAAATCAATAAACATTGTCTTACCCGTAAGCATAATCGTGTAACGATTAGCGATACAACTATATTTTTCTTTAATAGCAATTTCGTCTTTATCCTTTAATCCGTTAAGTATATGTTGAAGCTCCATCAATAACTTTTTCACCTGCCATTTTTTATTATCTTTCTGTATTACTATTTACTATCGTTGTAAATACTAAAATACTTTTTGCTATAAAAATATATTTGACAGACAAGTTAATTCTATTTAACGGATGCTCTGTAAGCCATTAACTTACAACTTTAATGTTAAGACGGAATAGGTTATATTTTATTGTAAACAGTGTAAAGAAAGATACGGGAGACAACACTTTGGTAACAAGATCCGAAGTACATTTTAATACTATTAATGGTGTCAGCTGCAAATAGAGATAATTTTACAGAAATTCGCGTATAAGTATCTGTTATTAATACTATTAATACTATTAAATAATAATACAATATATCTCAATTTTTGAAAAAGGTATGTAAAGGCAGATGTACACTTTTTGCATATTTACCCATATTTGTATATCATTACGATGCATATTTGCAGCATATGATCGTTGCGTATTAATTTCATGATACGATACGATAATGCGCCTTTGCCTATCATTATATCAAAATTTTGATATGCAACAGTCCAACACCGTCTATCTAAACTGATACACTCTATGCGGATGCGTAACAAAATATCCGTTTTAAAAATTTATTGTTGCCGTTCATCCACACGTCGATAGATTCTCTCACATTAATTACTTCAGGTAACTATCCGCGCGAAGAATATTTTGACCATATTTTTATCAAACAATTGTTCCATCTTGTGCACATATCACGATATTACCACAACAAAATACGTCAGAGGATGATAAATGAATTTTTATAAAAAAGTAAATTTCCAATTTTAATTGTATACATATTACATATCATGATGTTAAATTTATTTTGGTTTATTTGATATAAAGACAGGGTAAAACATCCCGTTTAAGGGACCCACCTCCGATGGTCTTGACCTTGACATATGTTGTCAAGGTCACCCTTCTGAGTAACCTTCAGAAGGTTTTAGTCGGGGGTCGTTTTTTATTAAAAAGTTATAAACAATAAAAAGTTTCGAAAATATAGCAGTTATTTTAAGTACTGAGAAGCATAAACGACTAATATTACGTTTTTATTTAAAGCAGAGAATACTTTATTTTGCGAGGGAAAGTCGCTGCTTTACCAAAACACAACATTTAAAGCAGTAAATTGTTGATAAATTGAAGTCTTTTTGTTAAAGCAGAGAATACTTACATGGGTTAGATGACGCGCTTTAAACAATTAAATACTGCTAAAGCGCGTCATCTAACCTACGTATTTTCCAAACTTTTTAACGAGCGACGGCTAAAACCTTCTGAAGGTCACTCGGGGTCATAACCTTGACAACATATATCAAGGTCATTGAAATCGGTAAGATCGCCAAACTTTTTTTTTTTAATAACTTTTTAATAAAAAGCGACGCCCGACTAAAACCTTCTAAAGGTCACTCAGGAGGGTGACCTTGACAACATATGTCAAGGTCAAGGCCATCGAAGATGGATCCCCTAAACGGGATGTTTATCAAAGACAGTTTCTTTAATTACAATTAAGAAAAATTATATTGTACAACTTGCAATGCGCAATTATATATATTTTTTTTATTTAAATAAAACACTATGTATTTTGTTTGTATTATTTATCCTATTAAAGTAGTTCGATGATGAAGGGCCGAAGTCACAACAATGTTTATGATTTTTTTATCAAATCATTTATATGATCATAAAAAAATAGGATAATGCATTGCAAAGCTTCGTAACGACGTAAAAAGACCATTAGTAAGTAATTTTTACGTTGTAGAATAATATTTTGTCTGAAATAGATTAAAATGAAGTGTGTTAATGCGTCGCTTGACTATAATTTTCAACTTGTGCCAACTCTTGAGTGCTCTACTTCGAAGATTATTTTGATTGAATTATTGCGTTATTATGGCGATTTACTGAAGTACAGTAATTTCGCCACAAGGTGCATGTAATTTTTTACATAAACAATTTTCCTCGTTGCCCTCATGTACAAGATGAGGGCAGCGACATGGCAACGCCAAACAGTTCGTGCGGTTGGTACACTTGTTTGTCTTTGCGCTCACTCACACCTAACGTGCACCTAACCTTACGCCGACGATCCCAGCGTGCGGCGTTGCCACGTCGCCACGCTCGAGTTGTGAAAATCAGCGCTTGAGCACCGGAAACCAAACTTTAATTATTAATTTAAAAAAAACTGTACGGTGGATCGTGTTCACCTTCAACTATAGGCTTCCTCACAGTGTCCTCTTTCTATCGATATATATTGTTCGGACATTTTTGGCAAAAGATTTTTCGCAAACTCGTGTTATTTATAGGAAAATATCTCTTTTCCTATTAGACCAATGTTAAAATCACCTAATTTTGAAATTAAATATCTTGAGAACGGGACGGTGAATTATCTTCTTTCTGGGCTTAATCGATTCAGGAGAGTTCCTTCTTTCGATATAAAAAATAAAACCTATCACTTTTGGCAAAAGTCGTTCATCATCGAACTACCTTAATTTATACTATTTTATACATAAAAGTTTTAATACAAGATACTATGTTTTAATACAAGACACACATGCATATAGTGTTAAAGAATAAATTGCATGTGTGTGCGCATAGCTCATCTTGTAGTATTGTAATTAGATACAAAAATCAATTGCAAAATATAGATTAAAATAAATTATTCAGCAGTGAAAGATTGTCATCCAGTAAAAAAATTGTTTTTATAATAATATTACAATATTCTTATCTTACCTGAAATATAATACTTGTTGACAGAATAGCAGAGAAAAAAATAAACTGAAATTGAGTAAATTTGGATTGCTGATAGGGCCATAAACCAACAGCAAACAATAAAAGTCTATTGAGACTGTAATATCGAGCTCTTAGATGTATCATTTCTCTGTGAGCTTCTAAGTATTACTGCGAAGACTGGAGACATCAATGAGTATGAGTATTCCCCCACTCTTTTCGCTGGTCAATTGAATATTTCACATCTTATATTTTCTGATATAAATTTCAACGTAAATTTCATGATTTATGTCTATAATGTTGATTGCGTAAAAGTTTGCTAGAACATCCAAATGCCCTTAATTTTATCAATTTCTCAGCAAATTGCGGATATTAATGTTATCGATTTACCGCAAAAGGTATCTCGACAGATGTGTTTTTCTCACGAAATTGAGCTATTCGCAAGAAAACCGCGCAGGCGTATTTTCTTCTTTTCAGCGCCGAAACTTCATTCCAGTACGCGCACTCATAGGATACACTTGCTCTCTAACAGACATATTCTCCAACTTCAACTCTCTCGATGTCGGAGCTTACTTGGTAAAATTATAATTTAGAAATGGCGAAAATTTTTTAATTTGTTTTCTGTATCATCTACTATTAGTCATATTCCTGTTCTTTTTTTTCTTACTATACACAAATATTTATTATCGATAAAATCCTAACATATTTATATGTAATCGTTGATACCAAATAAAATATATAAGAGTACAAATATCTAATGTTTAATAGAAAATTGCGCATAAAAATTGTATTTCAATGCATCGCAGGAACTTGATGTAATAATACCTTGATTTGTATAATTTTTATCTTTTATATCTTTATTAACAATTTTACATAAATATCTGCGTATTTTTAACAAGAATTAATATTTCTATTTTCTAAGCATGAATACTATTGCTTTTTCATTATTTATATTCTCACCATACTGTTATTAAATTCATACTTGCTTCGTCATCGTGTAGAATATATGACGGTAAAGTAAGATACCGAAGTCTTAACCAACTATAATTAAAAATGTTTCTTTAATAACATTTATTTTTAATATGATACTCTTTTGAGATATTTTATATCATCTTACCGTAGCAAAACATTCCATAGATGCATGAAATAATTTACCAACACTCAAAGTAAACTCCTTAGTTTGTCTTTGTAACAGGAACAATATCATCTTCTGTATGTGTATTGGAGCTCTATACCACTGCACATTGTACCTATAAAATTGTATATGCATATAACGAATGACAAATTGAGACAGATCTCTATTAGTTAACTTCAGTGTTTACGCCGATTTATTTTACAGTAATATTAATTAATTTTTATTTTAATGAAATCACTCTTAAAAGATGAACTTTCACATATTCTATTTCATGAAATGTTCTTTACGTAGTAGAAAATACGTGATTATTATGATCCGATATAATTTGCCCGATATAGTTGGCTATAAACATATACGTGACACAAGCAAATACAAGAAAAAACGAAAATAAGAATTCCTCAACGTTATTTCCATCAGATGATGCAATCTGAAAAATCTTTGGAATAAATTTCTTGACACATTTATTGGACAGTATTATTATTAATATAAATAACTTTGGGACAGCTCTCATACATTATTATATAAATTCAAAAACATACTTGAAATAGGTTGATGCTCACACAAACCACTCCACATGTTATTAAGCAAAACATCATTATCTCGACTGCGGACAACAAATGCCTAGACAGTCTTCCAAAACAAAAAGATATTATTAAACGTATTGCATGAATATTGTCGACGTAAATACAAACTTCATAGCTTGCCGATGAATGTTGACCGCATAAATTATGCCCTCGATCATCAGAATCTTATTTTTCAGGAATTTTTAATACTATTTCCAATAAATACTGCGCGCCAACTTGAACGTATAAATTAATTATTATTTATTTATAATTAATAGAATAAATATACGTGAAATAATTTCAGCCTACGAATGTTTCAAGTTTTATTCTAATCCGAGGCATTGTTGACGAGCGGTTTTTGGAACTCACGTTCAGCTGCTCACGTAGCTGAAAACAATGAATAAACAATTGAAAACGATGAGACTGCGGACAAGCGTATATTTTTCTTTGGCGTCAGTCTACCCTGTGTCTGCGATTGTGCATAACATAAGGCGTTTTACTATGGCTGCTTCCGAAGTGAAAATGTGTTTTATATGTAAAGAAAGTTTGGATAAAGGTGAAGTTGTTGTGGTAAAAGAGAGAGGTATAAATACTCTTCGAGAGTCGAGTGTAAAACGGCGGAAATCGCGATGATGAACGTTTTTTGAAAGACTTAAAAGAAGTGACCGTACACAGAGCATGTCAAAAGCGTTACACTAATGAGAAATGATTTTGGCGTATATTCGTCGAGGAAGTGATATGGCTCCGCAGTCCACGCCGTCATTATCACTTAGATCGAAGACACCAAATTTCAATTTTAAAGACTACTGCTTTCCTATGCAGTGATAAAATTACTGATGAATTTTTGGATAAACAGAAAAGAATTTCTGTATCAGAACGGAATATCGTATATCAAGTACAGAAGCTATCAATGAAAGATACGATTTTGAAGGCAGCTGAGAACCGCGGTGATGAATGGGCCCAGGGAATAATAGAGCGTATTTACCACGTAACGGATTTAATCGCAGTGGATGCGAAATACCATCTTTTCTGCTACAGGAAGTTATATCAAGTACCATCGATGGGAAAAAAAAGAGGATATCGACCAACTACAAATGTTGACGAAGCAATGAAACACATTTTTTCATACCTCACGGAGAACTCCGAAGAATGTCAATTCTCCCTCGATGAATTAATTAATCAAATCGAAGGAGATTATCGCCCGGATTTACGAACAGTAAAAGCACGTCTTTTGAAGAAGTATGGAGATGATATCCTTATTATTGAAACAGCCAACCGATCACCAGTTATCTGTTTTCGAAATACAGGATATAAAATCCTCACAGACAGCTGGTACGAGAACAAAAAATCTAATCATCAGAAAGAAAGACTCCGAATTGTTGAAGCTGCAGCTGCCATTATTGTAGAAGATATTCGTTCTGAAGTTTATAATACGTCCGAATATCCACCGTCCGATGACTTTTTTACACGATGTGAATTCCTCCATCCCACAATCATTACGTTTATTTTTTCAAAATGCCATTTTGAAACATAAACGCGGCTCTTTAGATAAGTGGGATAAAAAATGCGTTGCTCTGTCGCATGCCGTGATTTCGGCAGTAAGGCCGCGATCTTTTTTGTCGCCACTTCTAATTGGAGTCAGTGTATATTTGTACAAAAAATTCGGATCAAAACAGCTTATTAATATCTTGTCAACACTAGGATTTTCGTCGACATACAACGAAGCATGCACTATTTGAATTATCCACTATTATGCGCTCTGAAATATTAATGAACAGGATGCATTCTGTCAATTTATTTTTGACAATGTCTGATTTCAATGTCAACACTCTCGATGGTTTGGGTACTTTTCATGCTATGGGAGGTATCCAGTGTGTGACTCCCTACACTGCTGTAGCACGAGATCAAAATATTGCACGTTTAGAAAGGTTATCGTCAACACAGGTTGTAGGAAATTTTGGTCCTGTTCCGCTGCAAATATTTCACAAAAGAAAAGAGTCAGGTTTGAAAACTATCACCATTACCGATGTTGAGAGTATTAATCCTCTGTCAAATGAAACATTGCCATCAGCTTCCGATCTTCTTTGGCTCTACGCGAAGTGGTCGAAACATTCCATCTATACCTGGATGGAATGGCTTATGGAGCAGGCAACAGCTGATAAACATTACGTACGATCAAAAATATTATGTCTTCCATTCATAAACTCTCCACCCAGCCAGTACGACACGATTTTCACATCTCTTCTTGCGGCTATCGGGAAATGTAAGACTCTTAATCAACGTACCTGTTTTGTCACCTTCGATCAACCTCTCTATATGAAAGCTCGAGACATCGTTTCAAATGCTGGTGAAGAATCCAAATTTAATAATGTCGTTGTGAGGCTTGGAGGATTTCACCTAATCATGTCCTTCATGGGGTCTGTCGGATATATAATGGCCGGAAGCGGATTGAAAGATCTTTTTAATACGATTTACGCTGAAAACAGTGTCGAAAAAATGATGTCTGGACACGCGTATTCTCGAGCGGTCCGAGCTCATATTTTGGCTCATCTTGCTTTGGCAAATATAATCCTAGAGACAATCGAATTTACAGAAGACGATCGTGCTACAATGGCAAATATTCTTGATGATTTTGACAGATCTGTAATTCTCACAGCTGAAGAAAACGTGCATTTCCAAGTTGTCGCAAAAAAATTCAAGGACCAGCTGACGAAATTAGAAAATAATGGTCCCACCGCAAAATTATGGGTCCAGTATTTTCGCATGATCACTTTGGTGAAACAGTTTATAGAAGCAGAGCGAATGGGCAATTGGCAACTCCATCTCGATACCACGCAAAAAATGCTGCCTTATTTTCATGCCAGCGGCCATTTTTTTTATGCAAAGTGTGGACATCTGTATTTACAGGATATGTTAACATTAAAAGAAAAAATGGATCCTGTTGAATATCATAAATTTACGACTAAAGGATATTTTACCATCAGGCGCTCAGATAAGTTTTGGTCAGGGGTTTGGTCTGATATGACCATTGAACAAACTTTGATGAGGACAATGAAGAGCTCTGGAGGCCTCACTCATGGGCGTGGAATCACAGATAACGTACTCACACTATGGACTCTAGGAATGGTATATTTACACAATGTTTGTGACGAAATAGAAAAATATTGTGCCATTACTTCAGTAACAACGGAGCAACACGTGGATATGAGGTCTTCACGCGTCATTCGAGACGATCAAGATTTGAAAAAACTTATGGAGTGGTTTTCTCAACATCATCCTTTCCCAACAATCGATGCGTTAATATCAATAAGCACTGGAGTTATTGGAGATGATCAAATCAACTGCCATTTGTCTCAAGAAATTGGTACTGTTGGAATTTCCAAAATAATTGGCGACAATTTTGAGTCCGTAAAATTTAAACGCAAGGACAGGGTGGTTTCACTTGCAGCTGTCAACAATACTATAAAATTGGGCGACGCAACAATTTCTATTAATCCGCTCATGCTGTTTCAGAGAATGTGCATCGCGAAGCAATCCGACGATGAGTTAAAAGAATACTTAAATTTGAAACTTGCTCCATTTCCTTTGTCGTTGTTCTCGGAGGAAGGAATGCGTAAGGGCACAAAATCGTCTTTGTATACTGCTTTCACGCCACTTCCGTGCGATAAAGAAGTTGGAGATAACAAAGTCGATATAGTGGATGGAGGATATCTGTTACATAAAGTCGTATGGCATCATAATGATTCTTTTGGATCCATTTGTGCGAATTACGTGAAATACGTACAAAATCACCACGGTTCTAATGCAGTTGTCATTTTTGACGGATATCCAGTTGATGCTGCACAAAAAAATACTAAGAGCGCAGAAAGACTTCGTCGATCGAAGAAACACACTTCCGCGGATGTTGTCTTAAACGAAGCAATGGTTCCACAAGTTTCACAAGAGAGGTTTTTGGGAAACGAAACTAATAAAACCCGTTTGATTTCAATGCTTAAAAATAAATTTGAACAATCAAATATGGTAGTGCAACAGGCTGCAGAAGATGCTGACGTGCTGATTATTAACACTGCCATTTCCATGGCTTCAACATTTGATGCCGTTGTCATCGTTGGCGAAGACATCGATCTGCTGGTTCTGCTGACAGGATTAGCACCATCTCATGAAAACATTTACCTTCGGAAACCAGGGAGAGGTAAAACAACGGAAGAATTGTACTCTACTCAATCGTTCAAGTATGACAAAGCAGCCGAAAATATTCTGTTCCTCCACGCATTTAGTGGTTGTGATACCACATCTGCTCTTTTCAAGCAAGGTAAAAGCAAATTTTGTACCATTGTGCAAAAATACCCGCACTTAAATGAATTTGCTAAGGTATTTAAAGAACAAGACGCCGATGCAGAGGACATTGCCGAGGCAGGAGAACGTTTTCTTGTCGCTTTGTATGGTGGTGACATAAAAAATGAAACATTAGATGCAGTGCGCTACCAACGTTTTACAAAGTCAACTACTAAAAGTCAATTTAATCTTGCTAATCTGCCGCCAACAAGAGATGCTGCACGATATCACTCATTCAGGACGTACCATCAAGTGCAAGCATGGTATGGAATTGAAAAAATTCCACAGGAGTGGGGCTGGAAACGTAGTAATAATGGGCTCACTCCTGTAAAAACTACAAAAGATCCAGCTCCTCAGGCCTTGCTCAATGTATTATCATGCAATTGCAAAAAAGGATGTAGAGGAACATGTGGCTGCAGGAAAGCTGGATTAAAGTGCTCTATTATTTGTGGATTTTGCAACGGACAATCGTGTGAAAATGTGCCAGAGCTTCTGATCGACAGTGAAAATGAAGAAGGAGAAACGCTTTCCGTTATGCAGAATCACGAGGAGATCGAGAATTATGACTCACAAAACAACACCGAAAGCTACATTGTTTGTGAGGACATAGTTACCAACAAACCGGGACCATCAAAGCGACAAAAAATATAAAAGGTTTTTATTGTTTTTATTGTTTCTATTTAAAATATGTTTAAAACGGAGCCTTTTGTGATATTTTTAATAATTTGCTCCACTTTACAGTGCTGTAGCTTGCTATCTATTAGATATACGAAAAAATGTTTCAGACAAAAGTTGTAGGGAATTATATCTTCTACAAAATTGATAATAGCTATTTTTGCCCAAATACTTACTGGTAAGGAGATATTCCGAAAAAACCGGTTTTGTGCTCCATTTTTTCAAGATGGCGGCGCGCCCGGGTGTGCGCCAAGGTCGAAAACTTGGATTTTTCATTAGGACCCCAAAATATAAAACATATCCAAAAATCAAAACTACCCGACCTTTTGCAGGGTAAACTTACCTAGCTACTGGGCTATACATTGAATAAAATTTATTAGTCGACTTAGAATTTAAATTTGCACACATATGCTAATTGCTGACTTTTGCCCTGTGCATAAACATTGTGTGCAAAAAATAATTTAAGTAATAAAATTATAACATATAATGATTATAATGGACTATGGTTTTTCGCTTATTTCGCCGTATTTTACCGTATTAGATTTTATTTCAACGTTTTTTACCGTGCTTGATTTTATTTCGCCGTATTTTACCGTATTTGATTTTATTTCGCCGTATATTATCGTGTTTGATATTATTTCAACGTTTTCTTACCGTATTTGATTTTGTTTCGCCGTATTTTACCGTGTTTGATTTTATTTTACCGTATTTTACCATGTTTGATTTTATTTCACCGTATTTTACCGCGATTGATTTTATTTCAACGTTTTTTTACCGTATTTGATTTTATTTTGCCGTATTTTATCGTGTTTGATATTATTTCAACGTTTTCTTACCGTATTTGGTTTTGTTTCGCCGTATTTTACCATGTTTGATTTTATTTTACCGTATTTTACCATGTTTGATTTTATTTTACCGTATTTTACCGCGATTGATTTTATTTCAACGTTTTTTTACCGTATTTGATTTTATTCTGCCATAATTTACCGTATTTGATTTTATTTTAACGTTTTTTACCGTGCTTGATTTTATTTCACCGTATTTTACCGTGTTTGATTTTATTTCACCGTATTTTACCGCGATTGATTTTATTTTAAAGTTTTTTACCGTGTTTGATTTTATTTCAACGTTTTTTACTGTATTTGATTTTATTTCGCCGTATTTTACCGTATTTGATTTTATTTCGCCGTATTTTACCGTGTTTGATATTATTTCAACGTTTTCCGTATTTTACCGTATTAGATTTTATTTTACCGTATTTTACCGTGTCATAACCTGTATTGTCATCTCGACTTCTGTTTTAACGTTACTGCTGCGGAAATCCGTCACAATTTTATTGCAACTTTGGGCGCTGCAAAGTCCATTTTATTGTAAAAAAGATATGCGAGTGATTATAGGTGATGTACCGAAGTCAACGCAATTGTGAACGACCATGCGCGCCTGCTCGAATGGGCAACCCGCCGTACCGCTCTGTATGGTCATGATACACCCTGTACATCAAAATTGAGTGGACCGTCGCCGTGTAGAGGCGGCGCACGCGACTTCCTGCGCCCCCGAGATTTGGCAAGAGCCGAGACAGGCTGTTAGCCACCTGCCTGGCCCTCGGGGTTACGCTGTCTACGTGCGCGCCAAAGTCCCTATCCGTGTCCAGCCGCATACCGAGGTATTTAATATGGGGAGTGGTCGGGATCTTTACCCCTCCTACTCGGAGACTGAGCCCCGTTGGCGGTGGTCCCCGCTCCCTCCTATTGTAAAAGACCGTAACCTGAGTCTTTTGCGGGGCCACCTTGAGACCCGTCTCAAGAGACCTTGAGTCTCTCGATGGAGCGCACCACGCTCGCTGCTGCCACATTAACCAGCCTGAACATTTCCCGCCACTCCACCCCGCTGACTCCCAGGTATACGTCGTCGGCGTATCCCGAGAGCCAGCAGCCTGTGGGGAGGGGTGTCCCAAAGACCAGGTCATAGGCGATGATCCACAGCACGGGTCCTAGCACCGACCCCTGCGGGACCCCGCACTCCATCAGCCTGATCCTTAGGACTCCGTCCCGGTCCGTGTAAGTTAATCCCCTGTCCACGAGATAGTCTCTGACGACCATTATGAGGTACATGGGGACCCCGAAATCTAGTAGGGCCCCCATGATGACGGGCCAGGGGAGGGAGTTGAAGGCGTTTCTAACATCGAAACCGATGCCCATAACAACTCCCCCCCCCCCCCCCCCGGCTATCTCGGCCTCCGTCCGGGAGAGGACGCGCTTGATAGCGTCCACCGTTGATCTCCCGGCACGGAAGCCGAATTGGTCGTCAGAGAGTCCCCTCCCTTTTTTGTCGGACAGGTGCTGGACGAGGCGTTCAGCAATGATCCGCTGCAGGATCTTTCCCGCCTCGTCCAGCAGGCACACGGGCCGGTACGAGGAGGGCAAGTTTGACGGTTTGCCCTCCTTCGGCAGGAGTACCAGGCTGGCTTTCTTCCATTTTTGGGGGAAATGGCCGGTCCTCAGGCACGCAGTGAACACTTTGCGCATCCTGCCGGCCATTTCCCCTGCGGCCAAGGGCCACGCTCGCCCGGGGATTCCATCAGGTCCTGGGGCTTTGCCCCTTTTGACGCTTGAGCGCCCTCGACAGCTCCTCCTCTTGGACCCCCCATTCTTCCCTCCACTCCAGCGAGACTGCCGGAGTACCAATCTCTCCCCCGTTACAACGGGGGAAGAGCGTGTCAACAATCTCGTCGACAAATGGGGGGTCCAGTGTTTCCGTTAACGGGGGCGCCCAGGGTTTAAGCTTAGTCTGTACTAGTTTATACGGGCGCCCCCATGGATCCTCCTCCACGCTGTCGAGGAGCTCGTCCCAGGCGAGCCCCTTGGCCTTACGTATTGCTATGGAGAGGTCCTTGCGGGCGGCACGCCAGGCCTCTCCAGCTTCCTCCACCGTCGGGCCTCTCCTTCCCTGTCGGGCCCGCTGCCAAGTTCTTTTGGCCCTGGTGGAGGAGCGCCTCAATCTCGTCAATTCCTCGCTCCACCAGTAGACCATTTTTCGAGGGGGGAGTGGACGGACTCGGGGCATGGTCACGTCGCACACCTTGGTCATCGTGTCGACCAGCCCCTCGGCCTCCCTATCCACGTCCCCCTCCTCGGTCGCATCTTCTCCCTCCTGACCCCAGTTGAGGGCCATTGCAGCGGCAATAAACCTGTCGGCGTTTAGCTTCTTTATGGCCCATCTCCGTCTTAACTTCGTGGTCTCGCGGCGACGGGCGAGCACCTCCGGGGAGGTGACACGGACCGACCATTCGATATATCGATGGTCGGATAACGTTTCGAGGTCGGTTATCACCCCCCAATCGTAAATTTCGCGAGCAACAGGGGGGGTGGCCCAAGTCAGGTCCACCACCGAAGAACCCCGCCGCCGCTCAAAGGTGCTCGCTCGACCCGAGTTCACCAGACTCAGGCCGAGTCCCGCCGCCCAGGCCTCGGTGACGGGGCCCCTCCAATTTGCTGGCGGGGGACAACTCCACAACGCGGATCTTGCGTTAAAGTCCCCCGCCACTATTACCCGCCCCGATGCGCAACTGCGCACACAGTCTTCCAGCTCCGATAATAGCTGTTCATATCGGGGGCGGGTCTAACTAGGAGGGGCGTACACCGCCACCACGGAGATGGGCCCACAATCAACGGCGACGAATCCCGTGCCGACCTGCCTCGTCGTGCACGGGGGGGACGTCTCCGTCGCCCTCCAAATTATCGCAACGGAGCCCCCGCTGTCCCCGACCCAGTTACGGGGGACGTTGTAGGGCTCCGCTGCGATTCCCATGCCACACCCGCGCTCGGCCAGGGTCTGACAGAACAAGTCTCCTTCCTGGTGGCTCCTCGTTTCTTGCCCGGCTTGCATCCCTTGCAGGCCGGCCCCCCCAGGCGATGTTCATAGGGGAGCCCCTTGTCCCTGCAAACCGTGCAGCGGGCGGGAACCTGGCATTCCTTTGCTGGGTGGCCCAGTTCGCCACACCTATAGCAGGCCCCCGTCCTGTCATTGGGGCATGTGACCCTAGTATGCCCCATCTCCATGCACTTGTAGCACTGGAGTGGTCGTTTGTCCAGCAATTCCACCTTTGTGGACGACCACCCCAGTGCCACTTTGCTCTCTCTCGCGAGCTTATTCGCGACTGCTAACGGGCAACTTACTACCGTCGAGCACAGTCCGTTCGCCATTTTCCTGACTGGCCCGACCTTAAAATTGATGAGGCCTGTGCTCTCTCTGCTGGCTAATGCCTCACCAATCTCCTCCCCGGTTATGGATTCCTCGAATCCTGCTAACCTAATGTCGGCCGTCATCATTGGACGGCCTACTTTAACGCCTTCCCTGTCGGCTAAAGCCTCCGACATCTTCTTTGCAAGGGCATCGGCTTTCTCGACGTTGCCTTGCCCCGCGATTTCGAGGCTAAGAGCCCCGGTTGCGGTACGCCTTATGTTTGGTACCTTGGTGATACCCAGGCTGTCGAGCTGTATCTGCCTCCTCACCGCCCCCATACACTCCGCATATTCCCCTGGGGGGCAAGTGAGCGTGACTGCCGCTGTGCGTGGCACCCTCCTTTTCTTTGCCTGTTGAGACGAAGGGGGGGCTGAGCACTGCCCTTTTTCCCGCCTCCTGGTTTTCCGTCCTGTCCCATCTTCTTCCTCGTGGCCTCCTTTGTCCCGGCTCTTGCTTCTGCCGGTTTTCGTGACCGGGATCTGGACTGCGGTTGAGTCTGGGTTGGCCCGCTCCTGCCTTTCCTACCCCTCTTCTCCACACGGGTCCACTCCTCTTCTTTCCGCGGCCCAGTGTCGGCTTTTCGTGCCACCTCGTTCCTCTTTGCCTGAGGACGCTCTTCACCTGCTCTTTTAGCAGGAGCAGGTGATGAGGTAGGCGCCGAGCCACTCTTTCCTCCTAGTACCTGCGACCAGGGTTTCTTTACCCCGGTCGATGTGGAAACGGAGGATTTTCCCTTCCTTCCTTTATCATTCCCTACCGTTTTCTTGCTCCCATCGGCGGGTGTTTCCTTTTGGGGCAACGGGGGGAATTCCCGATCCTTTTCCTTCTCTTTATTTGGTACTAATGGAATTAGCTCCGCTCGCAGTCTCTCTTCCATTTTCCCGACTGTCTCTCGTACACAATTAACCAGCATGGTCGCTAGCCGTTGCTCCATTCCGGGCTCAAAGTCCCTCACTGTCCCAGGGGAAGATTCCACGGGCAATCTCGCGGGATCTAAAATTCTGCTCTTCCCCTGCAGGGGAGGTCTTTTCGCCTCCGGCATCCCCTCCTTTCTTATCTCTTCTAATACCCTTTTCCTTGAACATTTGTCCGTCTCTTCCTTGTCTTTTCTTACATCGGTCCCTATCTCCATGTCCTCTTCCGGTGCCGTGTATTCTTCCCCTCCTTTGTCACGCATCTCATCATCGGAGGACGATGATGGGATCAGGGGCAAAAGTTTCTTCTTCTTACCCCCTTTTTCTCTTGCGCGTGTCATCCGCGTCTCCGCATTCCCTTCTTCCTGTCTGGCCTGCAGCTCCGCAACCTTTATTTGCAGGTCTTGGAGTTCCCTTTGCATACGCAGATTCTGCGCCTTGGCCTGATGTAGGGCTACCAGATCTTCCTTCTGCGCAGCCAACTTTTGTCGGAGTACCTCGATCTCCGCGTCCCTTTCCCTGCCGGTTACGGGGTGCTCGTACCTCTGCACCAGCAGGGTCAGGGCCGCCTTGATGGTGCCCGCTGATTTGTTCAATCTGCCCCTGTACTCTCCTTTCAGGGTGCATTTTTCCAGAACTAAATCCACCCCGTTCACCGCCTCAAGGATTGCAGCCGGTAAAGTTTCCGCCGGTGCATCCCGGAACTCTTCCAAGGCCAATTTTTCCTCGATCTTCCTGTTATGGGTGAGGTTGGCTGGGATGGTAGCCTCCCTTAAGTTTCTCAGCTCCCGGGCCTTCTCCGTCAGCTCCTTTTGGAGCTGCTTGAGATAATGTCCTCCCGTCACGGCTGGGCGACCCTGGCCTCCCTCTCGTCTGGTCCGCGCAGACAGGGATGGACAGTCATCTCTGACTTCTATTTTTCCTACCATCGCCTCAGCCTCTACCATTATTTTCCTCACTTGCCCCATGTCCTCTTTATCCATGCATGGGGGCTTTTCCTCATCCACAATGATGACCTCCTCCTCTTCTTCTTTCTCGGTTTCGGACGCTTCCATGTGTCTGTCCTCATCCGAGTCCTCCTCCACGACTCTCCTGCGCCTTGGACGCGATTGCGATCTGGAGATGCGTCCCTCCTCTGAGTCAGAGCTGTCGTTCTCTGCTCTGGTTCCGCGCTTCTTATTATCGAGACTGACCGGTCTTTTAGGTTCGTCCCTTTTTTCGGAAGCTCCCTTTTCCTTGGTGCCATTCCTCGTGGTCATTCCCTTCCTGGCAGTTCCCCTACCAATTTCCTCGTCCTCCGATCCCACATCGTGTCCCTCCGTGTATTTCCTGGCGATCTTAATAGCCAGGTCATCTTTGTACGATTGCAGTCCTGCCTTGAAGCTTCCTGTCGTGGAGGCTGTTCCATCGCCCCTGTGTCGGCGGCTTTTCCCGCACTATGATGCGCTGACGAGTCCGCCCCGTCCGTGCGGCCCTTGTGGGTCTGTGTGCCCTTTCTCTCTCGCGAGGGGTCGGCCGAGACACCTCGATCCCGACCCTCCGCACTCCCTGAGCTCGTCAAAGTAAAATTATCCATAAAATCGGATCCCCCTTACCTCCCACGGCTCCATCCGTCAGGGCATGCCCTCACCGACCGGTCCTAGCGAGGGCCGGCCGGGCCCCGAGTTCCCCCGGGGGACGGATTACACCCTTGTCCCGGAATTTACCATCGGGACGGGTCCCAGCCCCTTACTCCCCCGCGGGCGCTGCCCATCAAGGAGCAAACGCCCCGCGGGTTTTTCGGGGGTCCCTTGCCTCCGACAACGAGGGCACCGTGGAAGGCGTTGCCACGGCGGGGGGGGGACCTCCCTGACGTTCCGGGCATAGGAGGCTGCAACCCCTCCACCGCCCTTCCCGCCAGGGGGGCCGGCGATGCCACCGGGGTCGTCGGCCGAGGATTCCTCCGCACCGACGCCCCAAACACTCGTCAGCGAGCTCAGGGTAGGGGGAACACCCCACCATACGCCTACCGCGCGCTAAGCTAAACGGGGGAGCGGATCCGGCCGAGAGTCTCGATCCCGGCCCCCACCCGCGTTAGCCGCCCGCGACAGGCCAGGGCACAGGGTGCCCCCCCAGATGTCGCAGTCACTCGCTGACGAGCCTACGCGCGCGCTTCCGGCCTTGACTGCCGGAAGCTAGACCCGCCGGCTCCGACCTCGGAATACGTCCGAGCGGCCCGACGGGTCTCCCATCCAGGTAGTCCAGCCCCGACCCCGAAATACGTTCGGGCGGCCTGGAGCTACCCTCCATGTTGGGGACACCGTGGGACCACGTCCCTGGTGTGCAAGTCCCCAACACGGGCCTCTCCTCCGGTTGGCCCAGCACCACGTACTGGGCCAGCCCGAAAGAGGGTTACCCCCTCTCACCCCTGCTGGAGCACCGGCGTGCAATGAGGTCAGGTCCCCCCATCCCCCTATTCCCCGTAGGGCCACTCCCTCATATCCCCAAGCGCGCAGGCCGATACCGGGCCGGGCCATTGCCCGAGAAACCCGGGATCCGCCACGCGCGAGGGGACAGAGCAAGGAGTCCCTTGCCTGGTTTTTTCTCGAGGTTTTCCTTCCTCTAGGCCGGCGGGGAGAGTAGAAACTCTCCCCTAACGGTCGACGGCCGACCGGGCGTTTGAAGTCAGGGTCGCCTTCCCCTTCCAGCTGTTGGAGCTGGGTGGCCGAGGCCAACACCAGACTCCTAAGCGAGGCAGCCGGACCCCCGGTTTTCTTTCAGGGTTTTCCTTCCCTTAGGACAATTGGAAGGGCCTCGTGGCTCTTCCTCACGGCATTGTCCAGTCCGAGCGACTTATTATAGAGGTCGCTTCCCTCGTGAGTCCCTAGGGGACTCCCCGGTTTCTTCCCGAAGGAAGAGATTACGGTTCTGATGTGCTCGGGCACTCCGGGTTCGCAAAACCCGTATTATTTGCCATCCAGAGGGCCCGGAAGGGCTCCAATGGATGCCAAATAACCCCTGGAGGCTGGAAATGGAAGCCTTAAAAAATTAATATTGTAACGCAATTATTATAATGCTCAAATCATAAAATATTTACATTATCCATGTCTGCCAATACAATATAATATTTTATTTTTATTTATTTTTATTGGGCTCAATACAGGCCCTGGATCCAAAATCTAATGAGATTGTTTATTGGCCCCCCTCAAACCTTTCAACTTTTATCTGAAACACTTTTCCAATAAACCAAGCCGTCAATTGACACTTAACGAAGATTAACACAATAACATTTAAACAACACCCAACGATAAAGGGATCATGGCGACTGATTAAATCGACATAGAACATTAAAGGTTAACACCCTGTTAACACCGAACCAACATCCAACGATGAGGATCAATCTCCAACCTACACTAAACATTGAGGCTTAATCCCCAACCTACACTTATCATTGAGAATAAACTCTCAATATACACTCATCACATTGAGGATTAAACCCACAACTTACCTAAACCTTAATGGTCAACACTCAATCTACACCTAAATTTAAATGTTGACACTTTACTTTGATGACAAACACTAAACTTACGCCCAAATTTGAGTGTTAACTTAGTGTTAACACTCAAATTGGGTGTCAACCATCAAAGTTGAGTGTACTTTTTCATAAGGGACCACTTACCTGAAAGTACAAAATTCCTGAGAGAAGCTCAAACGAGCCCGCAGTGAGCTACATAGAAAAAATGTAAACTTGTTTATTGGTTTTAAGAACCCAGTCCCAATCAGCAAAAAAAGTTTTTAAAAATATTTTTAAAAACATTTGGAAAACATTTTTAAAAATGTTAAAAATGATGGGTTAAGTTCGCTTTTTTTAATTAAAAAAACATTTTTAACATTTAAAAAAACATTTTTTTAACGTTTAAAAACGTTTATTTTAACGTTTAAAAAGACATTTTTTTTAGTGTTTAAAAACGTTTATTTTAACAATAAAAAAAATTACTTATTTCGAAATTTTATTATTATTTTTTAACTTTGTTTCTTAAGATGCAGTCTATAATTATAAATATTTTCTCGTATCTGAAAAATCTGAAAAAAAAACACTTACCTTGGTGGGATTCAAACTTGGGACCTCTGGATCGTGAGCCAACTGCCTTACGTGGTAGACTTCTTAATTCAATGAAGTGTTATACATATATAGTCTACATATGTTGTAACCAGCGCAAATATATAATTTTTCAAAAATCATCTTAAGAAACAAATTCAGTTTAAAAAGAATAATAAAATTTTGAATTGAATATATGATATAATATTTTTTAATGTCCGGTGAATGTCAGAAACCAGTGAATAAGTAATGTAAAATAAATATTAAATTAATGTTGAATAAATATTAAGTAAATGTTTTTTCAAATTATTATTGCAAGTGAATAAGTAATGTAAAATAAATATTAAATTAATGTCAAATAAATATTAAAGAAATGTTTTTTTAAATCATTATTGCAAATAAATGAATAATGTAAAATAATTATTAAATTAATGTCGAATAAATATTAAATGAATGTTTTTTCAAATTATTATTGCAAATAAATGTGTTAGAAACAGAAAGAAATAGAGAGAGAGAGTAAAAGATAAGAGATAGTGTGGTCTTGTATCCATGTGTTTCATTTATGTGTTAGTGTATTTTGCCGCGCGATCAACGCAAACAGCGCTGCGCCGCAGACCTCGATCACGTGATGAGAGAGAGGTTCGACGTTGCGCCGCGGATACGGTAGCGATGAGTGTGAGTGAGACGGCGCATGGTACGGCGCGTGCGCGGGCCGTGCAGGCACGAGCGTGCGAGCGGCGAGCGGTTATTCTTCCTTCGACCGTGCGAGTGTTCACGCTCTCTGTACTGAGACGATTCGGTTGCGTCATACGATATTGCGTATATCTCTCGTTAACGATATCTTGCTAAAATTCTGTACTTTCGCGGTCGTGTGCGTTTCCTAAAGTAGTAAAGCGATATTCGAAAAGAGGACATTCACATTGGGACCGCAAGTTAACGAGTGCAGTTATACTCGCATGAAGGAAAGCCATCCGGCACTTTATCTCTGAAGGAAGGAAGGAAGGACGTCCATCGTCAATCCATGACGATTCATAAATCGCATGACGTCAATAACATTACCAGGAGACAGAAGGTGCCCTTACGGGTGAGAGGCGGGCTATATTGCCTTTTCAGACGTTTCATAACCGAGAGAGGGAAGGTCTGCAATTTTAAGGTAAATCTTCGATTTACATCTTTTCATGTGATATGCTCGCGAGTGGTGTTAAGCCTGGTACGACAAGGTTCATTAGCAGCTTAACTTTCTAACATTCGTTACAGAGAACGCTAGATCTGCGCGTTTCAAGGAACTGCAATTCTGCAGGAGAGACCTTCCGGTTTTTTCTTTCTATAAAGCTGAGCTCAGTGTAAATTCCATATTTCTTTTAACGGTTGCAACCGGTATATTAAATTCAACAGTTACAGTAACAGTTCTTGCTTAATGGCCATTTCGAATATTTAAGTATTGCGATAAATCTTGCTATGTAAAGAACGATTCCGTTGGTAGATTATAATTCATTGTATAAAGCGTTTCTATATTCATTAGATTAACTTTCGGAATATATTGCGATGCATTTGAGACAGTCCACGGCGTACTAGAGGTAAATTCCGATAAGTAAAAACTCTTGTTCTCGATCATTCGATACGTTTCTCGATTCATACTTTCCGTTATTCAACGACCGATTATAATAAGCTTTACTATTAATAATATCGTTTCTATCGTTGCATGGATTAATACGTTATATGATTTAATGCTAATTCTCAGCAATTGTACAAATTACGCACCAGTCTCTTGTCGTGAGCGGTCACGCGTGTCGAGTTAAGTCGTATCGTGGCACGCTGCCACGAGAATTCCTTACAAGGGAATACTTTCGCGTTCAGAAAAAGAACGATCGCTTGTGTTGTAGTAATTGCTCATATCGTGTTAATTGCTCTTGTCGTTTTGACCGCTCATGTCGTATTAATTGCTCTTATTGTAATACATTGCTTTGCTCAAGGAGACGAAACGAATGATAACGTATTGTTTCATGCTTCATTGCTTTCATATAATGTGGGATTTATGCCTGATTATTTATGTGTTATGAATTATCATGAATGATCCTTTTATAAGAATGTTTCTTTCGAAGGTTGAACTTTAATAATGTTCATTTCTATTTAAAATAAAGCATCATTCGATACGAATCTAAGTAAAACATTTCTTTTTGACAAACATTGATGCAAATAATCTGAATAATGGTACATTGAGATAGACTACGAGTAAAGGGATTATTCAAAATTATTATGTTCCTTTGAATTATATTTTTATGTATTGATTTATATTTGAAATTTATTCTGTGCATTTATTTGTGTATTCGAACATTTATCACACTGGATACAAGACTGAGAAATACACAGTCTCTCAAACTAATCGACTATTAAATTGATGTGTCGTTCCTTCCCGAAACTTCGAGAATCCTGCCAACGCGAACCTTAGATTTCTAACAAAATGAGTAATGTAAAATAATTATAATTATTAAATTAATGTTGAATAAATATTAAGTAAATGTTTTTTTAAATTATTATTGCAAATGAATGAGTAATGTAAAATAAATATTAAATTAATGTCAAATAAATATTAAGTAAATGTTTTTTCAAATTATTATTGCAAGTGAATAAGTAATGTAAAATAAATATTAAATTAATGTTGAATAAATATTAAATAAATGTTTTTTTAAATCATTATTGCAAATAAATGAGTAATGTAAAATAATTATTAAATTAATGTCAAATAAATATTAAATTAATGTTTTTTAAAATTATTATTGCAAATGAATAAGTAATGTAAAATAAATATGGACTTCCGGTCGGAGTGTTGAAGCAAACGGATGGCTCATGGAGGAAAACGGAGTGAAACCGGAGTAAAAGGAAGGAGACAGGAAGGAAGTCCGCAGGAGGCGATGAAATCGACGGAAAAAGCATAGAAAAGATGAGGAAATGGAGAAAATACGCGGAACGGAACGTGAAGAAAGAACGAGAGGATTTCCGAAATGAAGAGGCGTAGAGGTTAGGACGGAGGAAAAGCTGAAGAGAGAGAGAGAACGACAAGGACAGAAAGCTGCGCAGGTGTGCTGGCGAGAGCGCTACCGGAAGGCGGCGGCTCAATGGGTGAGAGTAATGGGACGAGATGGCGCGGAAGCGAGAATTGGAGACGACGCTGGATGATGGAGATAGGCCTCAGCTGCGGCCGAGACGGCGTGGGACGCTGGCCCTTCCAAAAGAGTGGGTTGGCGCCACTGGGGGGCGTCGAGGCGCAGCACTGAGGCGAAGGACTGGCAGGCCCGGAAAAGTAGGTCGGCAGCACTGCAGGGCGTCGAGACGTATCACACGGGGCTCGCGGCGCCTGCGCGTACGGCGGCGAATGAGAGACCGAGGGACTGCTGATCTCTAGGGAGATCAGTGAAATGGACAAGTAATCGATCGAGGATCGATCGAGGAGAAAGAGTCGACTAAGGAGGAGGAGAGCCCAGCGTACCCCGAGAAGGGAATCTGGCATGGGCAGAAATCGAGGTGGAAGAAACGGTTGATGAGTGAGAGTAAAACAGCGAGCAAGGAAAGGGTGAAATAGGGAAGCCGAGGAAGAGCAGGGAAGATAGAGATGGAGGTAGAGGAAAACACAAAAGTAAGTAAAGGAAGGAGAAGCGAAAGGCAGGAATGAGAGAAGGAGAGGGTCTTATACATACGTATACGCACATGTATTGAGGTTAAGGGAGAAAGAGGGAGAAAAGAAAGAGGTCCACATACGCACATGTACTGAGGTTAAGGGAGTGGGGGAGAAGAAAGGCGTAAAGACAAGACTTGAAAATTTACTTTTGCAGGAAGAAAATAAGCGACGAGAGAATATACGAGCGCAGAGAGGGTCACAGACTGGAGAAACGAAAAAAGCAGGAAGCAGAGCGGAGTGACAAAGGGGCGGAGAATGGCGAGAGAAAGACAGAGGAGGGAAAAGCACGGCTGTGAAAAGAAAATTATGGAGGAAATCGCGAAGGAACTGAAGGACATACAGCAGGTAATATTGAGGGAGCTACGACAAGAAATCGCGAAAGAAATAAGGCGGGAAAGAGAAAAACTTAGGAAGGAAATAAGGGAAATAAAGAGGCTGTTGAAAAGGGGAGAGAAGAAACAGGAGGAAGGGAACCAAGGTAAGGAAGACGAAGGACGAAGGGACACGGATAAGCGGAAAGCGGACGGAAGCGACGGGGAGACGGAAGCAGTGGAAAAGCAGGGAGACCGAAAGAAAGAAAGGGAGGTTGAGAGCAGTAGAGGAATGGCGGCAGATGGAGGTCTGAAATATGAGGAGGAGAATCGAGCAGAAACGGAGTGGGATGACAAAAATTGGGGCAGAAGCTGGTGGGATGAGGTGACAAGTGAAGAGGAGGGGAGAAGCGAAAAATTAGGGAGATCCAGCGAGGACAGAAAAAGCACGGAGAGGAAAGGAAATGTAAGAGAGATGGTGAAGCGAAGGGAAGAGACGATGAGGATTGAGAGGGAAAGGAGAGAAAGATAGAAGGTGTACGAGCGGATAGAGCCGAGAGAGAGAAAATAGCAAAGAGAAAGAGATCTTTGATATGGAGCTGCTTAGAAGGAGCAAGTATAGAAGAAAAAAGAGAATTTATGGAAATTATAGTGGAGACGGCATTGAATAAGAAGGCGGGGATTAAAGGTGCGATAGAGATAAAAGGAGATAGAGGAAACCCATACAGCATGGAATATGTAAGAAATGTGCTATAAACAATCTAGAAATATTTTAATATTCCACGGTCATTCAGAATATTCTGTAAAAGTTCTATAAATATTCTATGAAATTTTGTCTATTCGAAATATGCATGGAATATTCTACAAATATTCGCTCTTGTCTTTACCTTCTTCGAAGACTGCTACTCCGGTAAAGATTTATCCGGGGTCAAACAGCGAAACACAGCTTCGTAATTGCCCGCAAAAAAGATCAACAACGGACCGAAAGATCCGAAGATAAACACCGCCGACGCAATCGTTTTTTTTTCACCTATACGATGGCTTATCTTTCAGAACGAGAGAGAATATCTCTTCTCATGATGCGGGGATGGGGTGATCGTCAAAGATCTTCACAATGAAGTTAGACAGGTTTTTAACGAAACTTTTCGCAATGAAAACACAGCCATTTCGAAATCCACTGTAGAGCGAACGATCAGACGCTTTCATGAAACCGGTAGCGTGAAAAATCGCCAAATTCCAGGACGACCAAGTATCAGCGACTAGTGAAGAAAAACAACTGGATGTTGCACAATCGTTTGTTGAAAATGTCCATCGCAGCACTCGCAAAGTAAGTCAGCAACATGACATTAGTCACATGGCTGTGCAAAGAATTTTGAAAAAAATCAAGTTTCATCCGTACAAAATGCATCTGGTACAAGAGTTGAACGAAGATGATTTTGATCGTCGTGTGGAATTTTGTGAGCTCATGATGAGAATAATTGACGATGACCCTAACTTTCTTTTCAATGTAGTTTTCTCGGATGAAGCAACATTTGAATTGAATGGTCCCGTCAATAGACATAACTGCAGATACTGGTCTGACAGCAATCCTCACTGGATGCTTGAAGCTCGAACACAATACCCTCAAAAGTTGAACGTCTGGGCGGGTGTATTGAATAATACTTTGATTGGTCCATTTTTCATTGATGGAAATTTGAATGCTGCAAAGTATGAAGATATGCTGAGGAATGAAATACTTCCAGCAATCAGACGGATTGTAGGTGATGATATCTTTGCTCATACATGGTTTCAGCAAGACGGTGCTGCACCGCATTATGGTAGAAATGTGCGAAATTTCTTAAACGCGGAATTTCCCAATCGATGGATTGGAAGAAGAGGAGAGATTGAGTGGCCACCTCGTTCTCCTGATTTAACACCGCTTGACTACTTTTTGTGGGGTTACCTTAAAAGCAGGTGTATGCAACAAAGCCAAGAAATCTAGAGGAACTTCGTCTAAGGATAATTGATGAAGCTGCACTCATTGATCCCGAATTCATCAGGAATGCCGTATCCAACTTTTACGATCGATTAGCTCATTGTCAGACCGTAAATGGTGCGCAATTCGAGCATTTATTATAAAATCGCCTTGGCTGGCTGGATCACCTTCCGATCTTGCCTTAGCTGGCTGGATCGCCGACCGATCTTGCCTTAACTGGCTGAATCACCGACCGATCTTGCCTTAGCTGGCTGGATCACCGACCGATCTTGCCTTAACTGGCTGAATCACCGACCGATCTTGCCTTAACTGGATGGATCACCGACCGATCTTGCCTTAGCTGGCTGGATCACCGACCGATCTTGCCTTAACTGGCTGAATCACCGACCGATCTTGCCTTAGCTGGCTGGATCACCTTCCGATCTTGGCTTAGCTGGCTGGATCACCGACCGATCTTGCCTTGACTGGCTGGATCACCTTCCGATCTTGCCTTAGCTGGCTGGATCACCGACCGATCTTGCCTTGACTGGCTGGATCACCTTCCGATCTTGCCTTAGCTGGTTGGATCACCGACCGATCTTGCCTTAACTGGCTGAATCACCGACCGATCTTGCCTTAGCTGGCTGGATCACCGACCGATCTTGCCTTAACTGGCTGAATCACCGACCGATCTTGCCTTAACTGGTTGGATCACCGACCGATCTTGCCTTAGCTGGCTGGATTACCGACCGATCTTGCCTTAACTGGCTGAATCACCGACCGATCTTGCCTTAGCTGGCTGGATCACCGACCGATCTTGCCTTAACTGGCTGAATCACCGACCGATCTTGCCTTAGCTGGTTGGATCACCGACCGATCTTGCCTTAGCTGGCTGGATCACCGACCGATCTTGCCTTAGCTGGTTGGATCACCGACCGATCTTGCCTTGACTGGCTGGATCACCTTCCGATCTTGCCTTAGCTGGTTGGATCACCGACCGATCTTGCCTTAGCTGGCTGGATCACCGACCAATCTTGCCTTAGCTGGCTGGATCACCGACCGATCTTGCCTTAGCTGGCTGGATCACCGACCGATCTTGCCTTAACTGGCTGAATCACCGACCGATCTTGCCTTAGCTGGCTGGATCACCGACCGATCTTGCCTTAACTGGCTGAATCACCGACCGATCTTGCCTTAGCTGGTTGGATCACCGACCGATCTTGCCTTAGCTGGCTGGATCACCGACCGATCTTGCCTTAGCTGGCTGGATCACCGACCGATCTTGCCTTAACTGGCTGAATCACCGACCGATCTTGCCTTAGCTGGCTGGATCACCTTCCGATCTTGGCTTAGCTGGCTGGATCACCGACCGATCTTGCCTTGACTGGCTGGATCACCTTCCGATCTTGCCTTAGCTGGCTGGATCACCGACCGATCTTGCCTTAGCTGG
>JASTWP010003159.1:0-29050 GCA_030770255.1 Temnothorax ravouxi
TAATAAATAATAATGAATAGATAACATCAAAGCACTTATAAATATAAATACTTTTTACAGGACATTGACGATTTCACAGAACTTTACAGAATGCGAACCAAGATGTGCTTAATCTGTATGCAGAACATAAGCTGCCCATAGCACCTTACGTTGTTTGATCGGTTCTTCACTAGCTGACATAAAATCAGCGTATGTCGTTCTGACGAATTCACATATCAAGTCGCAACCGCAGCGCTGGCAGTTGATTTGTATATACAGTCTATGAAAATCTTTCACCAACCATTTCCATTAGCAAGCAATCACGTATGGCAATTTTTGGAAACAACTATTTATGATTTTAAAGTTAAACCATACAGCGGAGTAACATCTCTCATTGAAAGAATCAAGAAACTGTAGTTTTAAATTTAAATTTAAGATATTTTTTATATGCAAATAATTTTAATTATTGATATGATTATCTTAATTTTTGATATTTTATTCATTGAATTTAGAACGGATAATTTTAATATAAATGTAAATGTTTTTTTGGCTAACTGACAAAATATAGTTATATAGTTGCACATATTTTTTTTCTAAACTCATTCATTTACCGATAATATGGATATTCCACAACAAATTGATAATAAAATGAATCAAGATATAACGCTAGAGACAATGCATACAGAAATGTTGAAGTTTACTCTGGGTTTATACAATAATCCTTTGCTTTCGCGTAAAGCTGTTGATAATGTCATTGCTACTTTTATACCTTTCTTTCAGACATATTTATTCCTTTTCTGCAAAAGTCGATGGAAAATGAATTGAAAACGCTGACAGACTCAAATAGTTATTATAAAACGCAATTTATTTTAGAACAAAGCAGAAAATGTATTTCAGAAATATTGTACAGAACATTCGCGATTTAACATTTACAACAAAGAAAGTGCGTATGTTCATCCTGAAAGTTTCCAAATAGGACAGGAACCTGTTTATGTCAAAGAGTCGCAAAAAGAAGCAAATCAAAAGTCAAATGTAAAAGTAGAAATGAAATCTGTTTATGCCGTACATATTCCTTTAAAAAATACCTTAAAAACAATTCTTCAGTTACCAGGATTTTACATTGAAATGAAAGAATACATTGGTAAATTGTCAAAAGATACAACAATTTTATCAAATTGTATGCAAGGGGACTTGTGGTTGAAAAAATGTTGTCACTTAAATAAAGGTAAAATGTTTTCCCAATGTTCTTGTATTTTGATGAATTCGAAGTTGGGAATCCACTTGGAAGTCATGCAGGTGAACAAAAGTTAGGAGGCATATATGCTTCATTGCCTTGCTTGCCCCCCACTTATCTGCTAAAGTTGATAATATTTTTATTTCCACTATTTGTCATTCTAAATACATGAAACAATTCGGCAATGAACCAATATTTCGTAAGACAATCAATGATTAAATGATCTATATGAAAATGGATTAAATATTCGTGTCAACGGTGAAGACATTACTGTTTATTTCCAATGCCTTTTCATAATAGGTGACAATTTAGGTTTAAATAGTACATGTGGATTTTCAGAAAGTTTCACTGCAATGCATTATTGCCGGATTTGCACAGCCACTCGCTTGCAATGTGAAGAAATGATCGCAGAAAATACAAAGCTACTTAGAACACTTGAATCGTATGAAAATGATGTATTGAAAAATGATTTCGCAAACACAGGCATAAAAGAGCGATGTGTTTTCAACAAAATTCACAATTTTCATATTGCCGAGAACATGACTGTGGATGTTATGCATGATTTTTCTGAAGGGATTGCAGTTTTAACGTTGGACAAGTGCTACAAAACTTGATAGAAGAAAATAATATCTTTGGAAACTCTTAATAATACTATCGAAACCTTTCCTTACAATGAAACTGAAATTTCCAATAAACCGAGACCTTTCTTCTTTATCCAAAATGAAAAGGGAGGTAAAAAATTAAAAGTTAAACAGTCAGCTTCAGAAATGCTTTGTTTGACAAGATATTTAGGACTTATGATTGGCCATTTAATTCCGGCTAGAAATAAATATTGGAAACTGTATAGATATATTAGGCAAATACTTGGAATTATTATGTGTCCAACTTTAAATAGGGGTGAAATCGATAATCTGCAGAATCTCATTCAGAAGCATAACACGTTATACATTGCACTTTTTGGTAAATTAAAACCTAAAATGCATATCTTGATTCATTATCCTAGGATAATGATGTTGAATGGTCCTGTAATTAATTTTTCATCGATGATGTTCGAGAGAAAAAATAAAAAATTAAAAGAAGTTGCTCTCGGTACAACGTGTAGCACAAACTTACCTCTCACTATTGCTATACGTCATCAATTGCAGTTATGTTATAGAAAAGAAATGTGTGCAAATATATTTGGGGATGTTTTACTTGGGCCTGTCAAAAATGTTAATGCAGAAACTGAGTTTAAAATGTTCACAAACCTTCAAATACAAACACCCGTACAAACTTTAAAATATATACAAATTCTCAATCATACATTTTCAGTGGGAACAACATTAGTAACAAGATTTACTGATGAGTACCCACAGTTTGGTAAAATAAAAGATATTTTTTATTGTAATAAAAATGTATACATTTCAATCGATGAATATGACACGTTATATTTCAATAATTATTATTATGCATATTGCGTCAATTCAAATAACGACAAACCAAAAATTCTAATCAATGCGCAGCTTATTCCACGATTACCACCTTGCTTATATATTGTAAAAATGAATGTGAACTGATAGCGACTAGATTTAATGTATAAGTTAAATGAATAAATAAACAAATCAATATTGATAAAATAAACTAAAATATTTCTTTATGGTCACAAAATTACTAAACTTGGTCATACTCTCGTAGCTCCTCATCCCTGAAACGTAAATCACAAATTGAACATAATTTTTAACAAAGCATCGTATCCAATACTATTTATAATTTTCCTTTCTTTCATTACCCTCATTACCTTCATTACCGAAAAAATCCATCGTTCTCCATTTCCTGCAGTCAATTCGACCGAATCTATTTTGGAGATAACCTGCACGATTTCATTTCAAGCACGTTAAAACGCATTATTGTCGACTTTAACACATTGTTCTCACTTTGAAAACATGTCCTGTAATTGGCAGATGCCAGAATAGCATTCACGCGCACGGATGCGCACGGACTCACGCCCTCATCCTCGTATGGCTCACACTGCCTCACATCTCATCCTAAAAACGCATGGCTCCCGAACGAATTTTTCACGCATGGTGGGGGGTATTACGGCTACCAACTTGTGTTATAATAACACATAGACGGAGCGATACGCGCATGCGTCCTCATCCTCATTTGCCACAGATATAGACTATGGTAGAGTTTCGCAAGTCTGTGCTGCATAGATCGAGCGTGGCGCTTCTAGCGCACAGCGCGATCTATGTTACCATCGCATCGGCTAACTCGTGCGATAATCAAAACACATTTCTCTCCGTGTATGACTCGCTTATATCTTCTGATTGCGCTGACTTCTGTCTCATTATGACAACTGCGTTCCAACTTATGAATGCTTTAAAACAGGCTTATGACTCGCTTATATCTTCTGATTGCTGACTTCTGTCTCATTGTAGAATACGCTATATACATTTTGCTACATCTAAAATTAATTTATATTTTTAGATGATATTTGTATAAAATAAACTAACTTTTTAATGAACTAATAATATTCATTCATGTATAATACATATTTCAGATTTTACATATTGTATGTACATACAACCTGTTCATCATGAGTGCTTTCCAGCAACGACACTGTATGACAGTATTTTTTATCTTTGCCGTTCACTGGTATTGAAAGACAATAGAATGATACTATGTCGCACTGTGTCATTGTTGGAAAGCAGCCCATGTATTGACTTAGCGCATTGACTCAAATGTAGAATATGCTTCATCTAAACTCATTCTTATTTTATATCTTTTTTAGAATAAATTAATACTTTGAATCCTATGAATTAAAACATTTTTTATTTGATATAGCTCTGGAAGATCTGTTGCTTTGAAAAACCCATTGAGGAAGGTTACGCAACACTATTGGTACAGTTAATTTACAAGATCACACTTAAGGACTGTGTTGCCTTTAGGAAATTCTTGGAAAATAAGTGAGTATGCCTAAAATTGCAGCTAAATATTATAGGCGAGCAAAAGCTAGTACAGATTCTACGATAAATTCAGTTGAATCTGATCGAGCTTTTGCTCAATATTTAAATAATAATGATTTGCATAATGAAACGAATATTAATGAACAATTTAATTGCATTGATTTGGATAATAATTTTGATAATATTGAATTTGATAATAATATATTAGAAAGTTTAGAGAGTTCAGATAGTGATACATCCAATAATGATTTCATTATAGATTTTAATGAAAGCACTTTGAATAACGAATCATTTAATAACGAATCAATTAATATTATGAAAATTCCAATAATACAACTAATAAATGTTCTTTACGATCACAACTTGCTACTTGGCTTGGAAAAATAAAATTACTCATGTTGCAATTAACGAATTATTAGCTATTTTAAAATCAGAACATGATGAATTACCTTCGGATGCTCGCGTATTATTAAAAACTCCTAGAAAAATACATTGAAGATTGTTGAACAAGGACATTATTATCATTTTGGTTTGAATAATTGTATCATAAATTATGTTCATTTGTATCTTTAAAAAATTTGCAACAAATAGAATTTACATAAATATTGATGGTTACCACTTTTTAAAAGTTCGAATCAGCAATTGTGGCCAATACTATGTAGTTTAGTTGAAAATCGTAATAAAGTAGGTATTGTAGGTATATATCACGGAGAAAAAAGCCAGATAAAGCAAATTTATTTTTAAAAGATTTTATTGCTGAAGTTATTGATTTGTCAACACACGGTATCATAATAAATAAAGAGAACAAAAGTTTTAATTATCCTTTCAAAATTAAAGGTTTTATTTGCGATACACCTGCTAAGGCGTTTATTAAATTTACAAAAGTCATACCGGTTATTATTCATGTACAAAATGTGTTATAGAAGGAGATTATATTAACGGTAGAGTTTGTTTCTCGAATTTAAATAAATTCCGTGATAGAACCGATTTAGAATTAGATCAAAATCTCAAGAAGAACATCACATAAGTTCAACAACTTCTGATCTTGAATAATCGAACATTTAGATATGATTCGTGATTTTCCTGTCGAGCCGATGCATTTAATTGATTTAGGCGTTACAAAAACTTTAGTAATTATGTGGTGTTTTGGTAAACCATCAGTAAAATTATCTCATGCACAAATTACACAAATTTCTGATTTATTAATAAATCAAATTAAAAATATCCCTTTAGAATTTAATCGTACACCTAGATCATTAGAAGAAAGTAGAAGATGGAAAGCTACAGAATTTAAAACATTTTATTGTACACAGGTCCTGTTGTTTTAAAATCTGTACTTAATCGAGACAATTATCTCAATTTTATGTCTTTAAATGTAGCTGTCACTATTTTATCATCTCTCCATCATGTTAGATATTTAGATTACGCTAATTTTCTTCTTAATTATTTGTAAAAAGTTATATAATTTTTATGGCAAAGATAATTGTTCAATTAATATTCATAACTTATTACATTTATGCGATGATGTAAAAAAATTTGGAATGTTACAAGAATACAGTGCCTACCCTTTGAAAATCATATGCAAAAGATAAAAGGATATATTAGAAAAAAAGATAAAACCATTGCAACAAATAGTTAATCGTATATATGAAGAAAATTTTGCAGAATTAAGTGAAGAAAATAATTTGAATGTGAAACCCAAATTTATTCAATAAACATGATAACGGACCTTTAAATCATTTTTGTGTATAGTCAATGAAAAAAATTGTATTTTCTAATTTTATCTAAATAAAAGATCCAAATAATTGTTGTAGTTTAAATAATGTGACATTGTTTTAATTAAAAATATTGCTAGTAACGATAAAAATATAATATAATTGGAAATAAATATAATTTAAAAAAAAGATTTTTATAATGAACCATGTAATTCTTCTGATTTGGGTATATATTTAGTTGATCCGTTGTTAACCTCCAGCGAGTCGAGGCCACGGACCGCGGGACGGTACCGCAAATGGCGGTGACTGGCATGCCGGCCGAGCCGAGGCCGCGCGCGGAGGTCGCGCCGAGAGCACCCCTGGCCACCCCAGGGGCCATGCCGGCGGTGCCGTTAATGTCGGCACTAAACGTGCCCGCGTTAGCACCGACGCCGCCGCCCCACCTCGAGGACATGATCGAGGCAATGGGATACGGGAGACCGATAGGGCCGCAGAAGCAGCCCTCGGACGATTACCAGAGCCCGTCGAGCGGAGGCGAGGAGGACGAGGCCTGGAGACCGTAAGCGGAGAGGGACCCGGCGCTGCAGAGGAGGCGACACGCGCGACAGCCGTCGCGATATAGTGATTTTGTTTTGACAGACAATGAGAATTTTGTTTCCGTTTATTTTTATTATCATTTACTAAGATTTAGCCGCCCAGCATCGAACGCGCCGCCCCGATAGCATAGGGGAGTGTTCAGCCAGTTTAGTTTTAGTTGCAATTATAGAATAAGAATTTAGGCTAGGTTGCGCGCCTATAAGGAAATTATCCAATTAGGCCCATAAGGCCAATGGTAGATTAAGGTTAGTGTCAGATCGCCGATCGAGTTAGACATTTCTTTTATTTTCCGTTTGGTTCGCCCATAGGGGTAAGTTTCTTTTAGCGCGCGACGATCGGTGAATGAACGCGCGAGAATTCGGCGAACCGCAACAATCTCCAGGAAAATGGCCGCGCAAGGCCACAGGGACCCGGTACACACGGTCGCAGGGTCGGCGCCATTGTCCGAATGCCAGTGTAAGAAGGGGACATCTTCCCCGAGGACTAAGATCCGGGACGAGACCACAGGGACCCGGGACACACACCCATAGGGTCGGCGCCATCATACGAGCACCAGTGCGAGACGGGAACGTCTTCCCCGAGAGCAAACACCCGGGACGAGACCGCCGGAACCTGGTGCACACGGCCACATGGTCGGCGCCATCGTCCGAGCACCAGTGCGAGCGCGGAACATCTTCCGCGAGAACAAAGGCCAAAATTGGCATCGCACGGACCTGGGGCACACGGCCACAGGGTGGACGCCGTCCTCCGGGCCACAATTCGCAACAAGTACGTCCTTCCTCGAGGACAAGGGCCGGATGTACTATTGTACGGACCTGGGACACGCGCCCACAAGGTCGGCGCCGTCGGCAGACCACAGAGTTCAGGGAGAAACATCGGCCACGGGAACAACGGCCGGAGAGAGCATAAGCAAGGACCGGGGAGGTCACCCCATGGGGTCGGCGCCAACGGCGGACAACATGAATGTCAGCAGGACGTCATCTCCTGGGAGTCGCCCCAAAAATGGAGCGAGAGAGGTTCCTGAGGAGGTGCGCAGGGGTCGGCGCTATCGGCGCCAAGAGACACCACATCGCGGCGACCTGGTGGAGCAGGCATCGAGGAAGGAGTGGCCTCACGACGCAATACCAGCGGAAATTTCCACGCGGAAACGTCGAGAAGGGAAGTCACGAAAAACAACCGTGACAATCACGCGGCGAACAATGGGCGCGAGCGCGAAAACACGCAAAAACTCGAAGTGAAAGTTGCGACGTCATAGCGAGCGACGAAAACAACCTGTGAGTGGGGGTAACTTGCGATAGTGGGGAGCCAGCGAGAGGCAGGCAACTCGAGGCAGTCTCTCGAGTATCGCGAAGGCGAACGGACGTATCTACCGACAGTATTATACAATCCCGAACATAGAGTTGCGCGAATACAGCGATAGATAACGATCATTGCTTTTCGAAATACATAACAATCGGGAACTCCCGCGTAATTGCGCGTTAAATACTCACTTAACGATAGTGAGCGGTAACTATTTACCACCGACTTACCTGTGATCGCGACACACTGCGAATCAGTTGTAACCCGAATTGTAATAAGGTGATGACGAACTGGGAATAAAGAATTATTATTTCTGTAATAAAATCTCAATACAATTTATTGATTAGCTATACTTACCTTCAACTTACCTTGTCCACCGGCGATGATCCATCGGTGTCCGGCGGAAGTCCAGCAGCGGCGATGATCCATCCGGGGCAGGAACCTGAAACAGAAGAAAAGTATTAGTAAAAAATAATCGTAGTTATTGAGACGTGAGGTAATCCGGGGCGCGACAAAGCGGAGATCCGGGAAACCTGAGCTGCGGAGATGATCCATCCTGGGAGTCCACCTGAAACAGAAAGGGAAACTATTAGTACGCGAGCGATACTCGCCATCAACCTTCTCGGTTATTAGAGGTCAAACCGAGTGGCGACCGTAGAATAGGAGACTAAAATTACGCGTAGCGGGCCTCCAATTGTACCGTCCGGTTACAACATCATGTCTATAAAAGACACCATGTCTGTAAATCTTGTAACCATGATGCTAAAAATCATTCGAGATCTCGGAGAGAAAGATTTAACAAATCATATTTAAACAATTCAGCCAATTGACCAATGCAATTAGTCAATTCTCTCTCCATCCGAGATCTCGGCGCGATTTCTAATATTGTGGACACAAAGATATAGAGACATAAAAAACGATTACGTACAAAATGTCTGTAAAAGACATCATATGTCTATAAGAAACTTCATGTCTGTAAGAGACATATATATGTCTGTAAAAGACATTCATGTCTGTAAGAGACATCCCCAGCAAGAAATGCCCCATCGAATCGACGTCTAATCGACGTCGAAAGATGGGTCGTTTCTCGCTGGGGCATGATGTGCAAAATCCGACCGAGCAACCTCCCCGTGGTGCACATCGGGTAACGCAAATGCCGGCGGTACTGATCTGCAAGTAAAGATGCAATTTACAAAAAATTGTGAATTGCGATTGCGTTGTTCCTTATAAGCACGCAAATTGTATGCTTTAATATATGTAATATCGAAGAACATGTTCATTTATTTATTCATTATACTATGAATAAATCATGATTTTTATTATTATTTATTAATAGATATTAAGTGTTATTTATTATGTTCCATTTACTTTAATATGTCTTTACTAGCATAAATGAGTTTATCATAATAATACAATAACGGTTATGTATAATAAACGTGTATTATTTAAATAAATAATTTTGAAGAATATTAATATATTGGTATATGTTGGTCGCATATTTGCACAATGGTCTGCACAATTATACACGATTCTCGCTTTCAGGAAAGTAAAAATACTGGTTGCAAAAATGTAAATTGCTGTGCGATTTCTACTTGTGTAACAAAAATATTAAATTAAATGTAGAAATAGAAATATACTGCGTTTACGCGAGCGTTCCTTCTGTAGTAACTTACAATAATTCACTCGTTCACGCGGAGTAAATTATCGTAAATGTATGCGAATGGTCAAAGGAGTCGCGGGTAGGACGGAATTCAGTTTCAATAAAGTCTTATATAGAAAAAATGGAACAGTATAATATGTACAGTATTTACAAATATGTATGTACAGAGTCTCTATGCCGCGAGCTACGGACAGACGGTTTCGCGAACGACGGCTATCTCCGCGCGTAAAGTAAGCACACGATGATCGCTAGCAACGAATTTAAGTGGCTTTACGATACGCGTTCTCTGGAAAACTTCCGTCGATTGCGAGCTCGCGCGCGGAGGTCCGGGGTTTTATTCCCGCGAGTACAGAATTTTCTCGAATTCTCCGGACCCCCAGTAACGAGCCGACAATTCTGCTGAGCCAATCAGCGGTCGACATCTCGAGAAATTCGTTTGAATATTACGCTGAACTCGAGGTCGGCCGCCGATCAGCTGTTTTCAAATATCGCTCGCTCGCTTTGTCCCGGGGTATGCCTCGCGCACCGAGTCCCCGAGACAAAGGAGCGAGTCTGTACAGTCAACAATGCTGTTTTTCTGCCCTTCACGATTACCGAGAAATACACGAGTATTTCGGCGAACGAATTTATCCTTAACATAGAATTTAACTGAAATTGTCTAAAGGAATGATTTTCTTAGATTCGCGGTATTAATTCGCCGACGCTGGTTTCTGTTCGATCGCGAACAGTAAGTTACTACAAAATCCCGTTTACGCGAAAGAATTATCGTAGGTATGTTATTATCGTGTATCATTACATTATTTATTTTTATTTAATATTTAATATTTTAATATTTTAATTCATTTTAGTATTACAAATTGTATGTACATATACATATAATATTGCCAGTGCGTGGTAAAACCAAATGCGGACACCCGAGTTATGGTACGGATCGAGCGGGAGGAAGAAGGACAGAAGATTATATGTCTGCCTTCTTTTATTCAGCCGAAGGCAACCGAAGCACAGAGCGCACACGGACGTGGCTCATGTTTTGTGTGAGTATCCCCTCCATCTCCATGACGACCGGGCCGCGTCTCATTTTCTGGCGGCACTGATCCCGACGGGGAGTGGGCGTGGACGCGACCGGCGAGGTAAAACGCGTGGCGATGATACGAGACGCGAACGAGGGCTAGCGACACTCGGCCGTGGATCGAGATGATCAAAGCGGCGCAGGCGAACGAGGAGGCGTTGCAGGAAGCGGCGCGAACGAATCCCGAATCGGTGTACGAGCGGGAGGGCATTTTGCGCGTCAAGAGACAAGACGGCGAAAGAATTGCGTTGCCGCGTAAAATCGCGTGGAAAATCACGAAAGAAGCGCACAAGTTATTGGTCCATTTCGGAACGGACAAAACACATAGCTTCCTGAAACGTTACTTCGACGGACCGAATCTCGCGCGTATCGCTAGGGACGTGGTGGCCTCGTGTGAGGTATGCCAAGCAACAAAATATTACACGCGAGCGACGGTAGGCAAACAATACTATCGACTGCCCGAGACGCCGGGAGACACGGCGTCAATGGACATATTCGGGCCGTCGCCAGCCACGCACCACGGTTATAGATATATATTAGTCATAATGGATCAATTTTCCAAATTCGTAAAATTATTCCCAATGCGGGATCAGAAATTAGATACCATCGTCGAACAATTGGAAAATCGATTCTTCACCGAAATCGGCATCCCGGAAACGATCCTCACGGATAACGGGGCACAATTTCGCACGGAGAGATGGCGCGAATTCGCGCGCGAGAAGGGATTCGCCGTGAGGCGAACGTCCCCGTATAACCCGCAATCGAATCCGGTCGAACGGGTGATGCGCGAATTGGGACGAATTATACGCGCGTACGCGAGTCAGCGACATCACGCGTGGTATAGGATAATTGATAGGGCCAAAGAGGTGATCAATCACACGCATCACGCGTCGCACGGGTTCACGCCGAGCGAATTGAATAACGGCGTAGGCGGCCATTTAGAAACGCTCGATCCCGCGCTAATTCCCCTCGAAGAAGGAGCAAACGCAGAAACGTGGGCGGACAAGGTGCAGCGAGCCCGCGAAAACCTCGCCGAGGCGGCCAGGAAGCGCAAGCAGCAGGCCGACAAGCACGAGACTGCACAATACCACGTGGGACAGGTCGTATGGATTAAGCTGCACCGACTATCCGACGCTGGCCGGAAACTCGCCCGAAAATTTCATTTGGTGTACGAAGGGCCGTATAGGGTGCAGCGCATCGTTCGACCTAACGCATACCTGGTGGAGGATCTCGACGGACGGGCAATGGGAGTGTTCAACGCGCGGCAGATAAAGCCTAATCGGCCGGCGCGTTTGAGAATTCCCGACGGCAACGACGACGAGAACGAGGACGAGAATCGCCTAGTGATCCAATGGGAAGGCGAAAATGACGGGGAGTCAGACCGATCGGACGACGAGACGAACGACCGGGACGACGGCGAAGAGGAGGACGACAACCAGAACGACCGCGACGAAGATGGCGACTACAATCAAAAAGAGGTGGAAAAGCAGAGCCAGTCGGTAGACAGCGACGACGAGGAGGATGCGTACGAGGAAATCGACGAAACAGAAGTTCGCGAGCAGAACGACGAAATCGACAAACAAAATGTTCGCGAGCTGGACGACGAAATCGACGAACAAAACGTTCGCGAGTGGGACGATGAAGTCGACGAACGAAATGTGCGCGAGCAAAGCGACGAAACCATAAATTTACGATCATCGAGCGACGAGGATCAATACGAACCGGACGAGCAAAACGACGTCGTGAGCACCGCCGATTCGTCGGATGACGAGCGCGGCGACGAACAAAATACAGCGGCGCAAAACTGGAGGGGCATAGTTGACAGACTGCTCGAGTCGACCGATGACGAGAGGGAAAACGACAGCGTGATCGAGATACCCGACTCGGAGCACGAGCGCAAACGAGCAATAAATGTATTGTGGAAGGAAGTGACGGACAGCGAAGCTACCACCATGGATTACGAATAGTTTATCCAAGGACTAACGGAACACAGCAGCCTGAAAATAAAATACGAATTGTTTACGCGAGCCAATAAGGAGGACGAGGTACTTACCCGAGAAGACGGCGACGCCGAAGAGTCCAGCCAGGTGACGGCGAATCAATCCCACGATGACCTGAAACAAACGAAAGAAGGATCAGTGACGTTGCAAATTAAGGAGCGGACAACGTTCGAATGTCGAAACGACGCGACAGTCGCGAACGACGGAACGCGACAGTCACGAATGACGGGGAGTAACGGAGCGACGAAGGACGACGGAAAAGTCCCAACGCGAAGAGCGCGAGCACCGAGAAACCCGAAAACGCCAAAATGGCGCGCGAAATTGCGTGCGACGAAAAGGAAACGCGATCAAAACGGAAGATTCGCGAAAGTAAGAATTATTCGCGAAAACGCGACAATTCAGGGAAAAACGCGAATTCGCGAACACCCGGTACGTGCGAAAGAACGCACCACGCGAGGTAAACAAACGGGCGAACGCGCGAGGACGGTGACCGTGCTACGCGATAGACGAACGAGACAATCAGTTCGCGAGCGTACGTTGAGACGACGACACGTATCGGTGCGCGACGGTAAATCTAAAAACGTAATGGAGGACCGTGTGAAAAGACGCGAAGCAGTGACACGGAAAATCCGTAAAAGTACCAGCGCTCTCGAGGAGGAGGCGCGGGCCGAGCAATTAATACGGCTGGCCGAAGAATACGCGGAAAAACTGCCGGCGACGACGCTCACCATGAGCCACGAGGACGCGCGACGAGAGGCGCTGGAAAACCAACAAATGATCAAGGCGATCATGGAAAACCAGAGAGCCCGTGGAAGCTCAATCACGCGATGCGAGGAGGTGTCGGTGGTCGAGGCGAGCGATGGCACCGAGGTGGCGAGCGCATTGGTGACAATGTCGGTGCAATATCCGGGAGAAGCTGCGACGAGGCGACCGTTCCGGCTGATAATAGACGCAAACGGTGACGAAGTCGAAATGTCGGCGCGAATCAGGCGCGACGGCAACAACAACGACGAAACGCGCGGAAAACCCGACGGAGACCGAAGTGAATATATCCTTGGCGACACATTGCCGCACGAGGAAAGGCGCTCGCAACGCTCAGGCACGAGCGTAGGGATTCAAGTGGACGAGCCATACATGACGGGGTTCACGCCCCGCGATCCATCCGTTTACGCGCGAACAAAGTTCCGACCCGAGCGGCTCAACAAGTACGGGTTGGAGGAACCAGAGCCAATGGAGGGACAAGCGCCGAAAGACGGCACAAGTGGAGGCGCGCGCGTGACGCAACGCCAATCACCGGCGAGACAACCGACGCCCGAACCGGGCCCCAGTGGGGCGGGCCACGACAACGGCGATGGCGCGAGCAGTGATGACAGCCAAGATGGCGGTGACAATTTCGGCGATAGCGACCACAGCGAGACCACGGTGCGCGAGACGATCCACGACACCGTCACATTCCGCGAGGACGAGCTCAGTGGAAGCGACGATGATGACGGCGAAGGCAACGGGGATCACGGCGAGACCACGGTGCGCGAAACGATTCGCGATACCGTCACGTTCCGCGAGGACGAACTAGATGACAGCGACGAGGACGACGGTACAAGTGACGAGGGTGGTAAAATACCCGCGTACCGCGAGCAATTCCGGCTCGAGTACCATCACGAGCGAAACATCACTTTCGCAACAAGAGGCGCGAAAAGGCGCAAGGCGGCACGAGTCGCGAGAAGAAAGACGAGAACGCTGTACGAGAGGGAACACGCGGAGTGACTCGAGAAACGTCGAGAGGTGCGAAGGGAGAAATTGCGGCGGCTGCAAAAGGATTGAAAAGCGGTACCCTCGCGTTAAAACGCGACGATCCGCTGACGGGGAGGATGCAGCCGCCGGCTGCGATCGAGGAGGCTCCGCCAACGCAGGAAGCAAGGCCGATGATCAAGGAGCAGCGAACGCTGAAGAATCCCTTGATTCTCATACGGAGGCCGGCCGGCGCAGGAACGACCGACCAGACGAAGGACCCGACAGCGATGCGACAGCGTGGAGTACCTGCAAACGTAAAAAGACTCGAATGAGACACAGTGTAAATAAGAAAAAGATGTTTAGGGAAAACGATTAAGCGTGCGTACAAATGGGCGAACAAAATTTAGTTTCACTTGTTTGGAGTAACAAGAGTTCGTCCGAATATATGTATATTAAGTTAAGCGAAATTTGATTGAGAAAATTTTGATTTTGTTACGCGAAAAGCGAGGAAAAATATTTATGTTTGGTTTAATCGCGGTTGCGATAAATAAAAACGTATTGAGTTTTGGAATCCAGAGCTGGTCCCTTTGACCTTGTCTTCACACGTGGCGGTGTTCTCCCCACTGTGGCCATCCGTATTTGTCACACGGAGTGGTATTCACTTACGCTAATGTCACCTTTCGGAACTTCACATGGCCCTTGTCCGACCGTACGAGGTTACAACGCGGTTGTTATTGTCGCGTTCGCAATAGCGTTACGACCCGCGCTCATTTGTCGCACGTTGTTTCGTCGCCTTAGGTTGCTTCTCGTCCCTCGATGATTCCTCTTCGCTCTTGTAGCTTCTTCTTTCTTGACGCTTCTGCGCCGTTGCTTCTTCTTCGCACTTGGTGCGGAATCGTACCCTTCGGCTCGTGACTTTCATTCTGGCTCCTCGCGTTCGTACGCTTTTCGTGCGACTTGTATCACCGCTTTTACCGAACTTGGTCGTACGGATATCACACTTTTCGCGGACGTGGTGTTAACACGACGGCACTGCTTGTCACTTTCGCACTTTGGGATTTTAACTTCACTGGTGACGTATCCCCACGCGCACTGTGGTTGGTGACTGCTGTCACTTGCTGTCCCTACACTCGACCGACACGTACGTGTCCTGTCACGGTCGCCATTGTTGAGAATTGTGTTCGGTTGCTGTGCGCGAGCGTAGGTAGGATCGGAAGAGCGGGGTGATGAAGAGGGCTTGATTTCAAAGAGACGTTATATGATCTATGTACAGTCTATTTACAGTTAATTTACAAAGATTGAACCACGCGTTAAATCGCCGAAAATCGAGGGCTTCTTCCGCGAGCCACGGATCGCAACGTCGTCGCAGACTTCACGCGAGCGCGGCAAGTACTCTCCAATCGCGCGAAATAACAGCTTAGTGAGTCTAAGTTCGTATTAGCGTGCACGGCGATACTTCAGTCGAATGCTAGTTCGCGCGCGAGGATCCGGAGTTTTATTTCCGCGACTGCCGAATTTTCTCGACTCCTCCGGTCCCCCGGTAACGAGCCGAACTTTTGGCTAGGCCAATCAGCTGTCGACAGTGCGAGGAATTCGTATTAACGAACGTCGAGCTGAACTCGAATTCAGCGACCGACCATGTGTTCGTTATTATTGCTCGCTCGCTTTGTCTCGGGGTATGCCTCACGTCCCGAGACAAAGGAGCGGGTCTATATTGACAACAATTAGACTCTGTTCTTCTGCCCTTCGCGTTACCAGGAAACATGCGACTATTTCGTCGAACGAAGCTAGAATTTCGCCGGCTTTACTCCGAAAGGCGGAAAAACAGAGAATACTTTGAAATAGCGAGTTTCTTAGCTACGCGGTATGAATCTCCCGATGCTGGTTTTCGTTCGATCGCGAACAGTTGCCAAGGTTGAAAACCTGCCGATCCTCTCACGTTTAGCCGGCTCTCCCGCCCTCAACTCCCTGGGTCAATCTCAACCCAGCAGGTTCTTCTCACGCCTAGCGGTCAATCAAGGTGTAAGGTGCATTCCCCGGCACTTGTATACTGTGACCGGACGATGTCACTTGAAGGCACGGGATCACGCGTTTTGGTTTCCCTTTTCACGGTCGCCACTCGGTTTAACCTCTAACTACCGAGAAGGTCGGAGGACTTCGTATCCCTTTCTAACGATATGCTTTATGTTTCAGATGGACGCCCAGGATGGACCGTCGATGCTGCTTTGGTTCCCCGGATCCTCGCTTTACATCGCCTACCGGATCGCCAGATGTCTCCCTAATTATTACTAATTACTCGCTAATACTCCTCTGTTTCAGCTCCTGCCCCGGATGGATCACCGCTGCTGCTGGACTTCCCCGGATCCTCGCTTTTACGTCGCCTACCGGATCGTCGTTGGACCACGAGTGATCATCGCCGATGGACAAGGTAAGTACAAGGTAAGTATGGGTAATTACGTAATTCATGTTGAGACTTTTGATTCAGAATTATAAATTCTTTAATTGTAGCTTATTCTTCCAGCACTACAAGCCGTTTCACAATCGTCGTACTTATGCTTCGCATCGATCCGCTATAAGTCGCACAATTATTTATCACTCGGTTGTACAATGTTCGTGCGCACAATCAACGCCGGAGTATTCGGTGGTTCTATACGATGGTTAACACTGCCCGTACAATATGTCGTAGCCGGGCGACGCGACTGTCCGCGGTTGTAGTATACTCGATATGTACTTCCGTAAATTAACAAAGTATCCTAATTTCAACTCGTCGTTATCGGCTAACACTCGATCGTAATGGCAACTATGTGCCTCTCGCTATTGTAGAACGAGATAATTTAACGCAATAGTACGCGGGAGTTCCCGGTTGTTAAGTATAACACGTATGCTTGTGAGAACGGAGTGAGACACGTCTGTTCGCTACGGCTATACCCGAGAGACTGCCTAGAGTGGCGCGGCTCGCGCTGGCTCCCCACCGCGGTGGGCTATCCCCACTCTTGGGTTGTTTTCGCCGATCGCCGTGACGTCACGACTTTCTCTTTTCGTTTTTGCTTGTTATTCGACGCGATTCCATACTACGCCGCGTGATAGTCACGCTTGTCCCCGATGACGCCCTACGCGGATTTCGCGGATGGAAATTTCCGCTCGCGGTACCACATTCGGACCTTTCCTCTCTCGGTGCCGCTGCACCAGGTTTTCACCTTTGTTGTTTGGCGGGCGCCGTTGACGCCGACCCGTGCGCATCCCTTCGGGGATGCTCCTGATGCCGTTTCCGGGTCGTTTCCCCGTGGATGATGTCCGGGTGCGTTGGTGGTCGTCGGCCGTTGACGCCGACTTGTGCGCACCTGCTTGCGGGTGCCCCTGATGCCGGTTCCGGGCCGACTTCCTGCGGAAGTCGTCCAGGTTCGTTTTTGGTCGTCGGTCGTTGACGTCGACCCCATGGTTGTGTGTCCCACGTACCGTGGAAGCGGGTTTTTGCCTCCCTTCCCGTGGAACACGTCTTCTTCGCAAACTCGGGAACCCGTGGCTCGGCTATGGCGCCGACCTCCTGGGCGTGTGTCCCAGGTGTCAGGCACGTGATCCCTGGCCCTTCTTCTCGCGGAATGTGCTCCGCTCGCGAACTAGGAAACCTCCGGTTCGGTAGTGACGCCGACCCGATGGTCGCGTGCCCTAGGTGTCGGGGAGGTGGTTCCTGACCCTTTTCCCCGCAGACGATGCTCCGCTTGGGAACTAGGAATCCTATGGGTCGACGATGGCGCCGACCCGATGGTCGCGTGCCCTAGGTGCCAGGGAAGTGATCCCTGCCCCTTTTCCCCGCAGACGATGCTCCGTTTGGGAACTAGGAAACCTGTGGGTCGATGATGGCGCCGACCCACTGGTCGCGTGTCCCAGGTGTCGGGGAGTGGCTACTGCCCCTGTTTCCTGGGGAAGATGTCCCGTTCGGGAACTAGGAGGCCGTCGGTCCTATGACGACGCCGTCCTCGCAGCTGGATGTCCCAGTGCAGCCGACGGCTGCAACAGCGACGCCTGCCGAAGATCCGAAGCAGCGGCCAAAAATTATTGACGACCGGATCCTGCCAAGGCCGATCGTCCAGCCAGAAGGGAAGTCCGGGAAGGCGAAACTGATGGACGTGCGAGTGCCCAGACATGTGAGCGCGGCACTAAAGGATTTAGTGAAAATTACGAAGGACTAATAAAACATGTATATAAAATAACAAAGCAAGTTCGCGTTAGGATTAAGTACAAGATTAGGAAATAAGATGCGTGCGGACATTCAGTATATTAAGAATGAGTCAAATATACCTTATGTGCAAGTTATGAGTTTCAAGGCCGCCGAGCAGAAACCGGAAACTAGGCCAAGTTTATTTAGTTATGTCCAGATTAAGTGCCAGGAGCACGAATTAAAGAGTTATTTTGTTTTCTTTAAGTTTATTCTTTACTTTTATATCTGGGGGCGGTATAAGGGCAGTACATTAAGGGGCCCTAACAGATGCAATTTGTTTTCTCTGCTCCCCGATGGAAGCTTAAATTTAGTTTGTTTTAAAACCCCAATGGGGCCCGAGATTCAAAAACCATCTAAAAAGCTAAAGGCGCATTCACAACCGTAATCGGGATACCACGGTACATGGTATACGTAATAGAGCAGACAACGACGCGATGGGTAAAATACCGGGAGAGATTAAGTAAAGATAACTCAAGTAACGCCATGGTACCATCGGCGAAAGAGTCAGACCGGTAGCACGCGAAATCAAGGTACCACGACCGGTGGTTAGGCACTTAGGGTAACTAACGACACGACCGGTGACAGGTCAAGGCAAAGCCGCGTCGGGGAGACGAAATTAGAAGAATAGCACCGGCGGTAGGCATACCGGTCGAGCAGAACCCGAAATGAGGATACCATGACACATGGTAAGCGGATCGGACAAACTGGCATATCGATCGACGACTTATCGATCGGGATCGAGTAACGCCAACACGGTTAAGGCAACGCCACCATTAGCTGATACGGCGGATCGGTAGATAACGAGAACCGATTACCAAGGGTCATGGTAAAGGGTCCGAGAATACCGGCGACGCGAGTAACAAACTACCGACGCTAAATCGTTGCGAGCATCACGAATAAGCAAACGAAACCGACAATAGCCATGTAGGAAACGTAGAACCCAAAAAACCGATACCACGCCACATGGTAGCGGGTTTGAGCAAACGAGCGGGTGGAGTAGCGAACAATCAGTACGGTCTCATCCCGGGGACGTGAAAAGGGGTAGATCCATCGACAAATTACGAATTAGACATCGGGGTACCGAAGTACCGGTACCACGTGGCGTGGGTAGCAGATCCAGCCAACTAATGGCCGGACCGGAGAACCGAGGGTCAGAAAGTATTGTCGGGACCAGGATTGTAAGAAAACGACCAACGACTAACAGGTCGGACGCGCAACAACCTCAATAGCGATCCATGGGTACCGCGCGAAACCGGCGAAACCCGATAGTGAATAAAACATGGTAAAGTCCACAATGTACACGCGAGGTTCCATCTCCTAGAAAAAACTCCACCGGAGAGATAAGATGATTAAAGGCATACGGAGACGGAAGGAAATGGAACGTCGCGTAGGACGATGCGAGAACGTTCGAGAAGGAATTCGCGATTAGAAAGTTGTTGACATGCGAATACTCGAACAATAGCGCCGCGGAATGCGGAAGAGACCGACCGCACATCTGTGGAACAGGTGAGCGCACACCTGCTCGGCAGATGTGAGAAAGGGGCGGAGTCACGGGCGTGACCAGGCGAAAAGTGGGGTCACGGCCGAGAGTATAAAAGGTGGCGAGAAATAGCGCTCGAGGAATTCTCGCGTCGGAGCTAGTAACAGTAGAGTCACTCGTAAAGGAATCCTCTAGTCAGAGCTCGTATAAGTAAAGTCACTTAATACTTAGACTCAGCGTAGAATATCCCGCGTTAGACGCGTTAAACAATTAAGACCCGCGAGATTGAATATTGTATAATCTGAACCAGCGTAAAATAAATTATATTTTACCTACCTAAAAAGAAATACATTTATTAAAGTCACTCGTGTGCGGTCTACTTACCTTATCGAAATACGTACCTGATCCTGAAACTTACCTGTCGTCGATCCTACGTCCGTTCGGGGAGATCCAGAGGCGGCCCAGCGGTGATCCAGAGACATCAGTCGGCGGTGCACAGTCGCGGTCCAGAGGTCCTAAGTCCGTGGTCCAGCGGTGATCTAAGATCCAGCGGCGAATCCAGGCGACCTGAAACAGGAAAAGGAAGGGGAATCAGCGTGGCATCGAAAGGTTGGAGATAGTATATAAATAGTCCTTTCTCGGTTTCACGGAAAAAATCGAGTGGCGACCGTGTCGGTAGACATTAAATAGATAAAGGGGGGAATATCACACCTCCGTGCGGTTACACCAGGTCCTGGGAAGGCCGTTGGCGACCTTTATTCCTGGAGATTGCCGCGGTTCGTTTTGCCGCGCTCATGGGGTTTAACGCGTCGCGTAGAGTCGAGCGGAGTTTACCCCGAAACAAAAGAAAATAGCCTTTTCGCGGACTTGTAATGAAACAAAATAAAACTAATCATTCGCGAACTTATTAACTAAGGAAGAAAAAGGAAATCAAACTGTAAAGGCATGTTCGCCGAGTCACTTATGCTATACTTAGGTCCTAGGGAATAAACTTTATTTACGCTTATAAACTAACTTAAACCTACGGATTGCGCGCTTCGGCCGCGGTCTACCCGTCTCCTCAGCCCTCGTCGGCCTCGTCGCTCGACGGGCTGAGAGATTCGTCTGACGGAGGGTCTATCCTACCCTTCGGGACGAGGATCCAATATATCGGGGGCTGGATCTCTCTGGTCGGGCTTCCCGTGGTCTCCCACTCCGGTTCGGACCCTGGTGGTCCCCCCAACGACGCGTCGGGTGTCCCCGGGACCCGTTCGTCCGCGCGCGTTGTGCCCGCTGGCACTGCGACCCGTTCGAGGACCACTTGCGGTGATCCCCGCATCCGCACTATCGACCTTGGGGAGAGCGGTCGCAATCTCCCCGTCAATCCGGTTGTAGCCGGCTCGCCGGCTGCTGCCGGATTATCAATCCTCCTTGCCTTGCGGGCCGCTCTCTCCTTCTCCCGTCGTCGTCGTTCCCTCGAGCGTCGCCTGTGTTCGCGCCGGCGGCGCCGTCGCTCCTCGCGGTCCGTCTCGCTGAGCCCGCTTGTCTCCGCCTCTCGGATCACACGGTTGCGCCTATTCGCCGCTTGCGCGGCACGTCTCTCGGCTACCCCGATTGTCGGGTTTGGGGGCCGCGTCTGCGTGGCGGTGTTGTTCGTCGTCGTGATGGTTCGCAGTTGTGTCTCGCCGGCTCCCGGAAGTGTACTTTCCGGTGCCCCCGGTTGCTTTGCCGGATCTTCTGATGGTGCCTCGATCGTTGCCTCCGGTGGTTTTGCCGTGTTCGTCTCGGCGGGAGCCTGATGCTGCGACTCTTCCTCTTCTAAGGTGGTTGATACTTCCACCAACGGGGGTTCATACACCTCCTTACACTGGGCGATGTCCTTCCCCGGGTATCTCGGCGTGAGGCATGCTGTCACCGGGGAGATGTTTGATTCGGGGTCGGAGATGGTTTCCACCATCACCGTATAGATCCCCGGGCCGGTTTGACGCTGCTCGCGCTCTTCGTCGCTGTCCGGGATACTGATGTGTTCTTCCGGGACCTCGGTTCTTTTGACGCCCTCCGGTTTCTCCCTCGCGGGGAGTTCGTCTTGTACCGGCTCTGGCACGTGTTCTGCGGCGTCGCCGTCCTTCGAGGTTCCGGGCTGCGGCTCCTCTCCGGCGTCGGGTTGCTGTTGTCGGGCCTCCGCCTGTTGTTGTGGCTCCACAGACACTTTGATCCCGTCCTCCGTGACCTTGATTGTCGCGGTGAACGGTCGTTTCTCGACGCCCGCTGGCCATCCCACCGACGTCAACAGCGTGAGAGTCGGTCGGTCACGCTGCGCCTCAGCTCCGGGTACCTCCAGGTCTCGCACGACATTGACCTGGTGGTCCCTCTCTCTTTCGGAGCGCTCGATGATATTGAGCATCCGCGTGATGCGGGCCCGGGCTTGTTGGGCCTGCTCCGTCGTTACCCGGGGCGTGGGCGGCAGACTGTCCACGTACTGCTCCGGCGAGAAGGGCGAAGCACGCCCGCGAACATACCGGGTGACCGGGAGATAACGCGCAGAGCGAGCAAATACGTGAAGACGGGACGACGCTATGTAGATAGCGGCAAACGATATCCCGATCGTGTCTTTTGTTTTCTTTCTTCCTTTCTTCTCGATAATTTTAACCCTCCGATTCGAAGACGGAAACGCGCGGACAGCGAATCCGCGAAAAACGCGCGGGACAAAAACAACTCGGACACCGGGTAGACGACGGAACGCCGAAGACACAAACCGGGCGTCCAAAATGAAACGGTGACACGCGAATCGCGAACAAGGGGGACCAAGCGCCCAGCGACAACGCGGAGCACACCGGATAGGTGAAGTCAAACCGCGAAAGACATACCGGGTGGTCCCGAAATGCGTAACGTAATGGATTGCGAACACGGAAACCATGGGGCCGGCGACAACGCAAGGCACACCGGGTGGATGACGCCGAGCCGAGAACCACATACCGGGTGGTCCTGAAACAAAACCCAACGGGATATCGCGATATCGCGAACCGCGCGGTAGATTCGAGAACCAAGGGGCGGAATCGACTATACCGGATCCCGAGAACACGTTCATAACGGTGGTAACGCGAAGCGACCGTCGGTTCGGAAAATCCGAGACCAAGGGGCGCGCGTGCAAAATCGCGCGGGAATAGAATAAAGGGGGCACTACCAAGGCCCAAGCTAGAAGCGCAAAGCAATAGCTGGCAACGCCAGGTTTGCGAAATCGCCAACCGGAAACCGTCAGTGGTCCTGCGAGACCCATCCGGACGGACAGCGTAAGAAACGTAACATCGTGACGGAGCAACACGAGTTGCAACATTGTAAACGCGGAGTTTCATCTCCAGCTCCAAAACGCGAGTCACTGGGAGGATTATCCTCATTAATATTAACGAAACATGGAGGAGCACAAGAGGAAATCCCGCGTATTAAGTTGAACGAATGTACCCACACAGCACAGGTAGATTCTGAGAATGTACTCAGTATATCACAAACGTAGATTGCGTATATCCTCTTGATATTCGAAATACGTCCATGATATTTTAAGAATGTACTGAGGATGTTCTAATGTCTGCCCTAAACGCTTACTCAGTATATACTGAGAATATTTTTTTGCATATTGTGAGTATATTAAAAAAATATTTTGATTACATTACCAGTATCTACTGAATATCTCCAAAATTATTTATTTCAAAAAAATAAATTTTATTATTTTTCAACTTTGTTTCTTAAGATGCAGATGCAGTCTACTATGATTATAAATATTTTCTTGTATCTGAAAAATCTGAAAAAAACACTTACCTTGGTGGGATTCGAACTCGGGACCTCTGGATCGTGAGCCAACTGCCTTACGTAGTAGACTACTTCTTAATTTAATGAAGTGTTATACATATATAGTCTACATATGTTATAACCAGCGCAAATATATAATTTTTCAAAAATCATCTTAAGAAACAAATTCAGTTTAAAAAGAGTAATAAAATTTTGAATTGGATATGTGATATAATATTTCTTAATGTCCGGTGAATGTCAGAAACCAGTGCCGGCTCATTACGAAATTCACCCGGGATGTCGAATAAATATTAAGTAAATGTTTTTTCAAATTATTATTGCAAGTGAATAAGTCATGTAAAATAAATATTAAATTAATGTCGAATAAATATTAAATAAATGTTTTTTCAAATCATTATTGCAAATAAATGAGTAATGTAAAATAATTATTAAATTAATGTCGAATAAATATTAAATAAATGTTTTTTAAAATTATTATTGCAAATGAATAAGTAATGTAAAATAATTATTAAATTAATGTTAAATAAATATTAAATAAATGTTTTTTAGAATTATTATTGCAAGTAAATAATTAATGCAAAATAAATATTACATTACTGTCAAATAAATGTTAAATAAACGTTGTTTCAAATCATTATTGCAAATGAATAATTAATGTAAAATGAATATTAAATTAATGTCAAATAAACATTACATAAACGTTTTTTTTTTCTTCAAATTATTACAGTAAATAAATAATTAATGTAAAATAAATATTAAAATAATGTCAAATAAATGTTAAATAAATGTTTTTTCAAATCATTATGGCAAATAAATAGTTAATGTAAAATAAATATTAAAATAATGTTGAATAAATGTTAAATAAATGTTTTTTTAACTTATTATTGCAAATAACTTACTAATGTAAAACAAATATTAAATAAACGTTTAATAAATATTTTTTCTAAATCATTACTTCAAATAAATAATCAATGTAAAATAAATATTTAATAAACATTAAATAAATATTATTTTTACAATGGATTGTATAAATGTATAATTAATAAAAAATAAATATTAAAAACACATTTAAAAAACATTGTCTGCTGATTGGGTAGCTCACTTACTCTTCGTCTCTTTCTTATTATGCTTTCTAAAAATCCGATAAAAAAATATACTATTCTGATAAATTTAGCATATCCTGAAAATATTCGATAAGTAGACCGAATATTACTGATAAATTTCGAATATTGTTAAAATATCAGTAAAATAATATACTATTTTCATCAATTTAGCATATCCTGAAAATATTCGATAAATAGACCGAATATTACTGATAAATTTCGAATATTCTTAAAATATCAGTAAAATAATATACTGCAAAATACGTTATAGAGATATTATCAGTATATCTTGTATATCTATAGTATATTGAGTAGCAATTCAGTATATACGACTGATATCATGTGCTGTGTGGGTACGCATAGAATCGAGAAGGTTCTCGAATGTCGTGAGTGCCCGAATGGCGAAAACACGCAAAAACGATGGAATGTATGAATACGATATTGTACGTATGATTTATGAGGCAAGCCAGGTGCAAGCAATTACCGCGGAACTGCGGAATCAGCGGTAGGCAATCCGGGGTAGAATAAAGGCGACCACGTACGAGACACGCGTGACGAGAGGCGTGTCGAAGGCGCGAGTGGGGTTACCTGGCACGATAGGAAGGAGCCCCGGCGAGATCCGGAGCATCGAGGAGTTGCTTCTCTGCTGCGAACAGGAACGGTCGAGTAAGAATCGGTCTCTCGAGACTTGCGAAATAGTAAGACATATCGAAAAAACATCGCAGAACCGGGCAGAGTCGAAGCAATGATTCCGCGGGCGACGCGTTAAATCATATAGTAAAACATTGAGCACAGTCGTGTGCGCGAGCTTGATCAAAAATTGTAATTAGAGGTAGAATAAATTATAATTTACTTAAAACCAAGAGAGTTACACATCATTAAAATCACTCGTGTGCGGCGAACCAAAACTGCCTGATCCACATATCCTTTCCTGAAACTACTTACCTACCGGCGGTCCAAACTCGACATCGGCTACGGGGAGGTCAAGCGGCGGTCCCGCGACGGAGGCCCGAGACGACATCGGCGGTGCACAGCCAAAGTCCAAGACGGTCCAGAGCGCGAGGTCCGAGGCGGCGATCCACGAACCAGCGACGAGGAGGAACTTGAAACAAAAGGAAAAAGGGGGAATTAGCGAGGGAGGAGTAAAAAAGGTTAGACAGCGGAATATTTTGTTTGAATTGCGAACCCTTTCTCGGTATTCGGGGCGAAACCCAGTGGCAACCGTGAAAACTATCGAACCCGAGTGTGATTGATCCCCCGTGGACGAGCGTACGGTTACAACTCCGTTTGGAAGATTTTGTTTCTTACGTGTGCCGTTTGGAATTTCTTCGGCGCCGGAACATTACCAGAAGAGAATTTCAAGAATCCTGGAGGGCTTGGAAGGAGTGGCTAATCATCTCGATGACGTCATAGTTTGGGGCAGAACTCGTGCCGAACATGATGCTCGTCTCCGTCAAGTGCTTAAAAGACTTGAGGAAAATAACGTGACTCTGAACAAAGCAAAATGTGTTTTCGGTGTTCAAGACAGTGATCGGCAAAAAAAAATTTTCGATATTTATTATTATTTTTTTTTATAACGATTAATATAGATAGATATATATTTATTTTCAAGCATATAGCCAAGAAAAGGAACTTGGTTTACAATGAACCTTAAGCACTCATCCATCCACACCATATAAACTACAAAACCTCCGCTGTTAACAGACTTCATTCGCTCGCGTTCGCTTATGTCCTAACCTGTCTCCGCTTCCTCTCCTTTTCTTTCCAAAGCCTTTTTAGTATCCTCCCTTTTTCTGTTCCTAATTCATCGTTACATAATGTATCTAGTCTTTCCCTATAGCTCTTACCCAAATTCACAAACCAATCGCTAATCACCGTGCATTCCCCTACATAATGTTCCAGATTATCCCTACCCAACTTACAAAATCCACAATTTTTTACATCCTCCCCCAACCAATATTTATTTGCTTCCTCCATATTACCACACCTCAATCCTATCAACGCTCTAATACCATCACCCGACATTGTCTTGTCCATATTTACATTTAATAAATATCTTGGTTTATTACACGCTATACCTAGCTCCTTGTATTTTATATTGTACCGCGCATAACGATTAATATAATAAACTATTATTTTAAATTTTTTTTATGAAAAAAATTTTCTTCATTTATTTTCAAATTTTTAAAAATTTAATATTTAAAAATAAAGAAAATATAAATTTTATGAAAATTATTATTTAATAAAAAATAATTACAATTTTTTAACAATTGAAAATGGAATAAACTTTAATTGCTAAATATTCGAAAATTTAGTTTCAACATAACATAAAATAGTAAATATTATAAAATTTGCAATTTTTCTGTAAAATATTTTTTATTAGTTGAATATTTAGTAATTAGCAATTATAATATTTCTAAGTATTTAGATATTTAGTAATTAGATATTACAATATTTCTAAATAGTTTGATATTTAGTAATTAGTTACAATAATACTTTTAAACATTTAGATATTTACATCGTAAAAAAAAACGGCATAAATTAGAAGGGCATAATATCAGTGTAGAAAGATGGAAATGTCGGATAAATAACATTAATGAGGACTATAATAGTAGAAATGTGTATATAACAAAAAATATATATTAATTGTTCACAAATCATGCACTCGCATACAAAATGTGGGTATATAGTAAAGAGGGGGCAAAACGGACTCTAAAATTTTTGATGACTAAAAATTTTGGAGGCAAAATGAATTCCCTAAAGTTTTTTGTAGATTAGAAGTTTTGGAAGTAAAATGGACCTCCTAAAAGTTTTGATAAAGATGTAAAAATAATTGAGGGCAAAATGGACTTCTCAAAATTGTTTATGTCTTAAAATAATTGGAAGAAAAATGGCCCTCCTAAAATTTTAAGTTTTTAATGGACCTATTTTATTCCACATTTTGAATTTTTTTTGTGATGAATAAATTTATACTATTACTTAGCGGATAAAATAAAAGTAAGTAATTAAAAATAAATGTAGTCAATTTTTTTAGGGGGCTTATTTTGCCCCGAATTTTGAGTTTTTAATTATTGATGGCTGCAACATATTGATACCAAATGCATATCCAGGGACTAAAAAAAAGTAAAACGAGTAAAAAATCTCAGGTTATAAGCATTTTTTTCTCAGGGGGCCTATTTTGCCCCACCCTCCGCAAAATGTAATCACAATGGATTCCTAGAACTTTAAAACATCGAGATCTGTTCAAATCTGAAAATCGGAAATTCGGACTAAAACCAGTAACTTCTCTTTTTTGAAAATTTTCAATATTCATGCAGTAGGAAGTTAACAATATTTTTTAATATTTAAATAGTTAAAAAATATTATATTGACAATGATAAAAATTGAATAATACAAAATAATTATTTAAAAATATTTTTATTATTTTCATAGATAAATCAAGTATATAATATTGAATATTTTTTAATGCTTTAATTTTTTATAAATTTTATTTAATCAGAAATTGATCGTTCTTGTTATTAAAAAATTCACTGAAATCATGTAAATCTATTTCTGAGCACCGATTTAATTTCCGTTCAAATTTTTAATTAATAAAATTTTTAACTAAAAAATTGCTTGCAATTATATAAGGCTTAAAAAAAATAATTTTTGATCAGCATATTTTGTTTGATTTTTATTTGAATAGTAATGTCTAAAAATATATTAATTTTTTCGATACATATCTAAACATATGTCTCTAGGTATATATTGAAAATACATAAATCTAAGCAATAATCTACTTTGATAGTGATTTTTCAAGCATTACTATAAGCAAAAATTAAAAAAATTTTTATTTTTTTATTTACTAAATATCGAAATATTTAGGAATATTTTATTGCAAATTACTAATTATTCAAATATTTAGTAGTTATTTTCGAAAAATTAGAATTATTGAAATATTTAATAGTTATTTTCGAAAAGTTAGAATTATTGAAATATTTAATATTTATATCCGAATAATTAGAAATTATACAAGTATTAAACAAATTTTTCAACTTTTTATTGGATTTTTAAAAATCAATATTATTCCTAAAATTATTAGTTACAAAGGTTAATAACAATCAAAAAAAATGATGTAATTTATTTTATATTTTTATTTAATTAGGATTTAAAAATTTAAAAATATTATTATAATAATAATTGATAATAAATACTGAAATCGCTAGCGAAAATATCGTTAGTGCCGATTACTGTTCA
>JASTWP010003160.1:0-29015 GCA_030770255.1 Temnothorax ravouxi
TTGCATTTTTTGCTGGATATATAGCGCGACGAAGCGTAGGAAAAACGAAGTACGATAATTGTCGTCATTGCATGATGAAAACGCCAATGGAAAACGCAACTGAAAATGAGATGTACATAGAATTTCAAGAATATCCAAATGCAGACGAAGATGCTCCTGCAGTAACGAAATTGGTACGACCGACAGATCTTTTTACAAAAGTGGTCCAAACGCAATTAATGACATTCAATCGTGTATGGCTACATTATTGGCCATCAAAGCAAATTCTAGAAAAGATAACGAATGAATGTACAAATGCAACAAATGAAAACTGTGAATGGCTAGACAAAAATAATGCGTGCTACAATCATCGACTGCAAGCGTTACGATTTATGACGAAGGTAAAATTGTACTCTCGCACGAGATATAACAATCGTACTATAAAAAAAGGCAATATCCGCAGAAAAATGAGTAATTTGTTAAACAAATAAGAAATAATTACAAGATTGTAGTGTAAGAAATGCAGTAGTTTGTATTTCCCGCCTTTTGTTTCACGACCTAAAGTTTCCGTCGTAGCGGCGTGCGCGACGATTGTCAGCCATTGATCCGCTGATCACGTGACAGCGCCGGTAGCACTGTGAAGCTCTAGTACCGACGATTCGCGTAACCTGATTGGTTGAGAGTGGCGCGAGCGTGAGCATTGAGCGCGGTCGTCGAGTAGCGGTCGTTGCTCGGGGAGTTTTCCGACGAGAAGTCACGGACATCGGACGTGCGATAACCGATCGTCCAAGTTCCCGCGTATGCCGCGCGTTATCCCGTGGTCGTTGCGTTCAGCGTATAAGTTAACAGTTTCTTACGCTTGTACGTCACATTGATAAATATATACTGAGTGAATAGTACTTGATCGTTGGCGATCTTTGTACCCGGTTCATCTCCTCTTTTCCTGCTCTTCTACCTTCCTGACTCATACGAGAGGTCTGCTCGTCAATACTCTCGTCATCGCCGTTTCCCGTCACCGTGGCTTCGACCATTCCGGTGTGGATTCGCGGCTAATAACCTATCTCAGAAATAATAGCTTACAGTAGCAAGATAGAATAAAAAAACTGCAATACATAAGCGTAAAAAAGTAAGCAATAAAATAACATAGAACGCAGAATTATTTTAAAATATAATGTAAATAATGCTTTTTACATATTAATTTTGTAGAAAATATGAAATACAATACTTTTTAAATCTATTATTGTTTTATTGCATCTTATTGTTCCGTCATTATGGACAGAAATACTTTCTACATTGTATCATGACATTGCATCCATTATGTCTCAATAGAGGCATATATGTTTGCAAGTTATGTTACTTTGCAACGCGTATGAAATTTCCAGTAATGAGAAAAATAAGCATAAATTTTTCAATTTCATATAGAAGACGCAATCACAATTGAAATAATTGCATAAATCGTAGACTAGCAAGTCTTGTCACGGAATATATAAAAAGTTGTAATATGTGATCATGCTACGAAATTGTAAAATCATGCATTTTCTTGTTATCAATGATGCGTAATAAGATGCAAATTATAATAAAGATTTAAAAAAGTACATTTAGATTTATTATATATGCTGCATATTTATTATATATGCTTAACATAAGCATAGTGAGTGTTGCGCACGTTATTCTATAACTATAATAACTAAACTATTAAAAATATTACTACTAAAAGTATTACTAAAACTAAAAAGTAACACACGCATTATATATCAATGATTTTCATAAATCATTTGCAATAACAAACGTCGTAAAATATAAATATGAGAAAAAAAGACGTCAAAAATAGAACTGATATTTTTATTAAAGGAAACCTACATTTATGTATATTTTCCCGTGATGAAACCTGTTAGTCGAAGATTTATGCAATTATTTCAACTGTGATTGTGGTCTTTACGTCATGCTCATTAAGCAACACAAAGTATTGAAATAAAACTTCTAAGTTTAAATCTTTTTTCTGCGTTTTCTGATAAATTTTTTTTAAAATGCGTTCTATGTTTAAATTGCACATCAGCTAAATATAAATGGTTTATATTAGCATAGCCTTAAAAAATAAGTTATTTTCAAATATACATATATATTTTTTTTCAAAGATATTAATATATTAATATATTAACTATTTAAATTGTTAGAAATCTTAATATTGTAGAATGAAGGGGAGGGGTTTTTAGTGGGTGCAAGCCCCACACTACCCCGCCGGACGACCGACGCGGGTGTGCGTCAAGCATTTCCCCTCCCTGCTAAAAAGAAAAAAAAAAATTGCGTGTACATACATCGTCGTGTTAGAAACAGTATAATATATAAGTGTTACAGTAGTACTATAAGTAATAATGAGTAATAGTTATAGCGAGTTGCATTTAATAAAATTATTTTTGATTTGTTGTCGTAAATCGTTTATTATAATATAATTGAGAAATTTATACATGTGTATCCCGGTGTATATAAAAAATGTCAAATGTGATGATTTGCATAAATTTCTAAAGCGTGTCGGTCTTAACCCTTTCAGTCCCATAATTAAGGGAATAAGCCAAATATCTACAAAACGTATTGAGTATATGGTTTTCGGGGTCGCTGATTACGAATCTGAAATCAGATTTGTAATCAACGACCCCGAAAACCCCCGAGTAACAAGTTTCAAGAGAATCCGGTTGATTTTTACAAATTCGTCCGCCATATTGATCCGCCATTTTGAATTTTGAAAATCTGACTTCAGATTCGTAATCAGCGACCTCGAAAACATAGAAACCATGTTTTAAGGTATACATTAATTATCAAATTTCGTTACAATCAAATTAACCGAAAAAGTGGTGCGTTTTTTGGTGTAAATTTGTTAATAACAAAAAAAATTATAAACAATATTGCTAAATATGCTACTTGATTATCAAGTTTGAACCTTAGCAACATAAAAAAGAAAAAAATGCAAGTTTTTGCAGTTATACTAAAAGTTACGATGAAGGAAAGAAGACTCAAAAGGTGGTTAATATATTGCCGCCTAGGGACTGAAAGGGTTAAAACATAGCTAGTACGTGAGCGAGCGAGAAGGTATAAGAGCAAGCGAGTCGTCAATAAGAGCAAGTAGGACAGTAACAGGAGTGAGCGAGATAAGAACAACGGCGCGCAAGGAAAAGACTCGATGCTCGATCCTCGATCAGATCCCCACCCCCGAGCCTTCTGCATGTGTTATTCTCATCTCGCTCACTCCAATTACTGTCTCGCTCGCTCTTATTGTCATCTTGCTCACTCTTATACCTTCTCGCTCGCTCACATAACAAAAAATCAATAACTTTGCGTTACCGACATTAGCACGGAACGCAACCTAAATCGTGCACATATGTGTTATCCCGTGACCCAAACGGGGACATTGGCTACGTAGTTCATGTGCACGTTTTACATCGTTCCCAGAGGGCGTATCGCGTTCGAGGATCACCTAAAACCGGACCGTGTCGTCTCTCATTTTTCTCTCTGATCAAGCCGAGTCTCGCCGCCCATAATTCTGTGGCGTCGCCCCTCCAGTTGGTCCGCTGGAAACCCCACAGCGTTGACTTGCTGTTGAAGTCCCCAGTGACCATTATCCGGTCAGATTGAAGACCCCGAATACACTCCTCAAGGTCTCGGAGGAATTGCTTGTATCTGACCGGAATCCAACTAGGAAGGGCGTACACCCCGACCACGAAGGTGGACCTCCATTCCACAACTACGTACCCCGCGCCTGCACCTTTAGGGGTGCATGGAGGGGACATAGGTAGGGCCCTCTAGTGGATATCAAAGCTGATGTTTGAAATGGTTTCCAACTTTGATCTTTTCCAACTTTTAATTCAGAAAAAAGTTATGGCTTCTTTGAGAAATGTTATGGTTTTATTATACTCCTCCATATTTTTTTTCCCCAAAGCAAAGAGAGGATGGCGCGCAGTCATTATTTCAAACCAACGAGTAATATATTTTACAAACCACGACGTAGACTTATATAAAACTTTGTTTTTTTCTTTAGCTAAAAAATTTAATGCTGAGCTAACATCATAATTCAATACGTTAGATGCGTTACTAACCCGCATCTTCAAGAAATGATTTTTTGTATTTAAGTATTCTTTACGAAGCTTTGGTGTCAGCATAAAATCCAAATCTTTTTGTGTTTCAACTAATTCTTGTAAATGACTCATTTCTACTAAATTCGTAGGTAGATTATACTTATCTACAAAAATTTGAGATATTTCAATGTATTTATTATTTAAAAAATCCATTTTTAATATTTTTAAAACAGTGTGGAATATCACCAAAAAACCATAGTTTTCTTTCTTCATCACAAGGATGCTTACAACAATTAGATACGCGAGAAAATCTACTGGCATTAATACCAAATAATTTCCACAATTCCCTGATTTGCACCACCCATATCAGAAGTTATGGCATGAATACGTAAGCCTATGTTTTCACTTTTCTTAATAACATTATCGACGACATCTTTTAAATCTACTCCTTTTAAAGTTTTTGTAGTAAAGTGATAAGCAACTATTTGCTTCCATCGACTAGCAATGCCAGCAAGCATGATAACTAAAGCCTGACAAGCTTCTTGTTTACTTTTGTCAGGTAAAGTCGCTTTACCGATACATTTTTTACTTGAGTTATCGTAAAAAATACCAGGTGTTAAACACATTTTATCTAATACTACAATAGCAGTCTTTATCGGTATCCTTTTTAAAATGAGATATTTTTATACTTAAGAAATCAAAAACTTCATCAATAAGCCCTGGTTCAAACTTTATATTCTCTAATTTTCTTGTTAATGTACGGACTGAAGGCAATGGATGTCCTTGATTTAACAATTCTTGATATCCAGAATTTCCGCAAGAAAACTTTAATTTATACGCTTTTACTAACGTGGTAATGACACCATTTAGGTACTTTCTTATACTGTCGGTTAATGATTTTAACTTGATCCTCATTAAAAAAAGCAGAAATAGTATTATTAACACGTACTTATTGTTTAAGTTTCTGAATGCGGTTTAGAAATATTGTTTTTTGTTTTTTTTGTGTTGCGTCTGCATTGTCTTTATAACTCGCGCATATCTTTTAACCAATTTCTCCAACTTTAAAATTTTCTCTGCGTCTTTCATTATTTTTTGCTGTAAATTAACGATCATTAAATTATTTAAAATTTAATAGTATATAAAGAAGACAGTGCATAAATAATGATTATATTGATAATAGTTTAAGAAAATAAAATAAATACTTACAACATTTTAACTGCATGTTAGAATCAAATAAAACGTGAATTTCTTGATTTGCCGAGTTAATTTCTTGATCATAATTGTGTTCAGAATGATTGTTTAAAGTTTCCGAATTAATTTCTTGATTTGCCGAGTTAATTTCTTGGCTCTAGGAACGGATCCCCCGGGAAAAAACGTCCCTCGGAAAAAATCTCCCCGAAAAAATCCCCCTGGAAAATATCTCCCCATCCAAAAATCTCCCCGGAAAACCCCCCCCCCCCCCGGAAAATATTTCATCCAAAAATCTTTCGAGAAACAACCGACCTACTGTATTTGAAATTGTGTGTGTCATTATTTATATATATTATGATTCGGAGCCACTAACTGTTTTGTGTTTACAAGTGCTATTCCACAGCAATTGTAATCAGTCTGTTTCAAGTTCTGGTTGTGATCATTTCGTACACTATGCCGCTTAAATTTTTGAAGCAGAGCAGGGTCTTGTGGAAGCTCACATTGCGCGCGCGAATGTTCACGCTCCTGCGAATACCAGACAAAGACGCTACAAAGACAACGATGCGCGGTTGAAGAGTCTTGTTGCAACCTACAGCCGACAGGATGTATTAAAATATTTGAAAGATGTTGCTGCCACATTGTCATTATAAAAACTATTATGAGTTATCTGTTGTTATTATTTAGAGCCTTTGTGTTGGCTTTATTAATTTATTTGTACTTTGTTTCTTTAAAGCAGTGAATTGTCGATATTATTATTAATTTATTTGTACTTTGTTTCTTTAAAGCAGTGAATTGTCGATATTATTATTAATTTATTTGCACTTTGTTTCTTTAAAGCAGTGAATTGTCGATATTATTATTAATTTATTTGTACTTTGTTTCTTTAAAGCAGTGAATTGTCGATATTATTATTAATTTATTTGCACTTTGTTTCTTTAAAGCAGTGAATTGTCGATATATCGAACATTCTTTTTTGTCTGTGGGCATTATGCATAATAAATAACCTAACCCAACTCATTTGTGTAAATTTGTGTTTGGGGCGTTTTTTTCGGGGGGGATTTTTCCGGGGAAATTTTTGTCGGGAAATTCTTTGGACGGGGAAATTTTTTCCGGGAACTTATTTCCGGGGAAATTTTTTCCGGGGACCAAATTGACGGTCACCAATTTCTTGATCACAACTGTGTGAGTGGCACCCGTTTGACCACGTTAATATTGACCACGGTCCCGATTGACCACGTTGAAATTGACCACGTTGCGATTGACCACGTTGATATTGACCACGTTGCGATTGACCACGGTCCCGATTGACCACGGTCCCGATTAACCACCGTCTCGATTGACCACGGTCTCGATTGACCACGGTCCCTATTGACCACCGTTTCGATTGAGCACGGTCCCGATTGACCACCGTCACAATTGACCACGGTTCCGATTGACCACGATCTCGATTGACCACGGTCTCGATTGACCACTATCCCGATTGACCACGGTCCCGATTGACCACCGTTCCGATTGACCACGGTCTCGATTGACCACAGTCCTGATTGACCACGTTGAGATTGACCACGTTGAGATTGACCACGTTGCGTTTGACCACGTTAATATTGACCACGTTGCGATTGAGCACGGTCCCGATTGACCACCGTTTCGATTGAACACGGTCCCATTTTACCACGGTCCCGATTAACCACGGTTCCGATTGACCACAGTTCCAATTGGCCACAGTCCCTATTGACCACGTTGAGATTAACCACGTTGAGATTGACCTCGTTGCGTTTAACCACGTTGAAATTGACCACGTTAATATTAATCACGTTACGATTGCCCACGTTTCCGATTGACCACGGTCCCGATTGACCACGTTGATATCGACCACGTTCCCGATTGACCACGTTGATATTAATCACGGTCCCGATTGACCACGGCCCCAATTGGCCACAGTCCCGATTGACCACATTGCAATGTGCAATGCAGTGGTATAAAATTAGATCCGACATTGTTATTTTGTGATGAATTTTATACAGAATTATAATTTGTTAATAAATTTTTTAAACTAAATGTACAGTAGTAAATAAAAATGCTGGAACAACAATGTTATTAATTAACATAACCAATAACAGAATAAATTCTAAACCATATTGTTCGAACTGGTTAGCGTTATTTCTGCTAAAAAATTCAATTTTTGCACAAAAAGCACTTTTCTAGTTTCTATCTTTAAGCGAAAAAATTCTATTTTTTTTCGCTAAAAAACGAGAAAGATGTACGTTCTGTATATTAATTTTATTATTTGAGGCCATTGCGTTACAATTTATATTACGATAGTGTAGGCGCTTTCCATTTACACTTAAGTGAGCTGAGTCACTCAGTTTTGTAAATACTTTAGACTTAGAATACTCAGATAAGACGTCAGTTTTTTAGTGAATAAAAGAAATTTACCTGATTATTTTGGTGACAAAGCTATCGCATAACAATTCAAGTTTCTAATCTCACTTTTAATAGTACAGTAAAAAGAACATGGTCTCGATTATGAATAAAAATTCATTGAATTTCACTTTCCATCAGCATTAAAAGGAACGTGTATTCAACTGACGTCAAGTGAGAATTAACTGAGTTTTGATGCAAATAGAAAGCTATTTATGTGTCTTCTTAAGTAAAATTGCACAATATATAGGACTCGGATTTATGATTTATTTATAGTTATCGAATATAAATTAGATATTAAGGTAAATATTGAGATAGATATTAAGATAGTGGAGAATGTAATCTGCTTTACTTGACATAGAAGTCTCCCGCCTGACTTTATCGCTAAGTTTATATTTATGAGTGCAAGCAGCATGGCTTAATAATACGAAAGAATATCAAATCTTTTTAAATACGTTTTGTGTACTTCACACATTAAAAAATATATTTGTAGGCAGTATTGCACGTACAAAAGTTATCACATTTCAATTTAACATAATATTACGTACATCTAATCGTATTGTCTCAAAAATTACAAAATACGTTTTTGGATAACTTAAGAATACTATAAGAATACTAACGTAGGGATTAAACAGAACTAAACAGAATTAAACAGAACTACTGTTTCCGCCGAATAAACTTAAATCTGTAACTTACTTAATTTCGTTTGGCAGCACGCATGAAAAGGAAATCTATTCCATTATTGTAACACATACATTGTGTCATTGTTCTAGTTATAGATATGAATAAGTATCGCGTTCAAATGCGTAGCCATGTTGGATATACATTTAATACCAACCAAGTAATTAAACAGATCTGAACAGAACTAAACAGAATTAAACAGAACTTTTGTTTCCACCGAATAAACTTAAATCTATGTCTCTTACTTATAAAATACATTTGGCAGCACGCATGAAAAGGAAATCTATTCCATTATCGTAACACATACATTGTGTCATTGTTCTAGTTATAGATATGAATAAGTATCGCGTTCAAATGCATAGCCATGTTGGATATACATTTAATACCAACCAAGTAATTAAACAGATCTGAACAGAACTAAACAAAATTAAACAGAACTTTTGTTTCCACCGAATAAACTTAAATCTATGTCTTTTACTTATAAAATACATTTGGCAGCACGCATGAAAAGGATCTCGCCGGATGCTACCGGGGATGCTCGCGATAACGAGAGGAAAGGGCCTCCGGACGTGGAGATCAACAACAGCGACGGCGACGTCCCTGTTTTGTCACACGCCTGAACGTGGCACTCATCATTTTTAAGCCCCTTGCACAATGCCAGGTAACAGGCAATAGGAACAGGAAATAACCAAAAAATCGTTAATTACAACCTAAAAAATTCAAATGTCTGTAATTGGTTGGCAACAGGCAATAGGCACAAAATTTTCAACGTGACGGAAACTCTGTGTCTATTGCCTGTGTCACTGTTTATTTTGCATTTATACATGATTTCTAATTTCTATTTCCTGTTCCTATTGCCTGTTGCCTGGCATTGTGCAAGGGGCTTTTTGAGCTTCTGACTTCTGATCGCTGCCGATGTGCTGGCCCGCGCCGTTTGAGTCGTCGTTCTTAAGCCCGGTCCACATAGTTCGCAAAACGCAAGACACACGCAGTCCACATGTCAATTTAACCTCTATACACAGAGAGGTTAGATTGACATGTAGACTGTGTGTGTGTCTTGCGTTTTGCGAACTGCGGCCTATGTAGACCGAGCTTTATGGCTTCTGCCCACAGGACGCGGAAACGCTTGCCGCGCGGCAAGAAGCGACGCGGTAGCCAATCAACGTGTTGCTTTTCCGTAAGAACCAAAAGTTTATTGGCTACCGCGTCGCTTCTTGCTGCACGGTAAGCGTTTCCGCGTCCTGTGTGCAGAAGCTATAAGGTTCTGATCTATCGCGTTGCTTGATTCACCCGTCTGTAACCGTAACCGGCCAAATCGAGCAACGCAATTGGTCGAAAACTTAATTATAGCTTAACCGACTGTTGTCCGTGCATACTAACATAACAGCCAATCGGAACGTCCGACATTTGTCGTACGACAAATGAAATAGTACCCTAGTGCCCCTATATAAGGACTTTGGCACAGTAAAACTTAAGCAATAAGAAATCAACGGTATGGATTCGCTACCGCTTAGGACCGTGCCTTAAGTTCTTGACTGTGATTGGCTAATTTGCTTACTGCTTGAGTTTTACTGCTTAAGTTTTTCTAGGTGCCACAACCTTAAAGGTCTATCCAGACAAACTTGCATAGCACATAAATATAAGCATAAGAAAATTGATTGGTCCATATATATGTGCATAATGCCCGTATCAGACTACAGATTGGGATTGAAATTGGATTGAAATTTGACCAATCAAAGCAAAGTTTACTAAACTTGAGATCAGTTTTCTCTATTCTGATTGATTAAATTTCAATCCAATCTTAATCCCAATCCGCAGTCTGATACGGGCTTAAGGAAATAAACCAATCCATTTCTTTATGCATATGCTTATGCACTTATGCAAGTTTGTCTGGATTGACCTTAAGAGTCTGGCAACTGAGTGGACTCACGTGTATGCTTTGGAATAAAATGGCGGGAGCCAATAGAATTATTCTAATCTTTAGATTAAGGCCAGTTAAGGCATAATGGAGGATTTATACTGCGTCCAACGATCCAACATCCAATAGGAAATTTTTGTCTCTAATAATAAATTCTGTTATTGGATGTCGGATCGTCGTACGTCGAACATCGGACGCAATGTGAATCCTCCATAAGTTCGTGCATACGACGATACGACCCACTCATGCCTCACCATGCTCCTAATCATTCCAACGCACTCCAAAAACTCATCTACCCTTTTATTACTCAGTTATTCTGCATCTTTGTGCCTTGCACATCGTTGTGACAGATTACCTAACCTCTCGTAAAACCATCGTGTTGCAAATACATAATAAGTAATTGAAGTTTTTACACGAGCTACACATAGTATTAATTAATTTTATAATAAAACGTCTATTTCAGATAGAAAGGACCTGAGAACGACATATACCATGCATCTGTAACAATTTGCAGAACAGGCTTGTCATCAACCACCAAAAAAAAGAATTCATCAACAAAGCACGAGATTCTTTTAAACGAGAGTTTATTATTATTTTTTCCAAAATATTAACATCCATCCCTTTATTTCTCTTTATGAAATCTGTCTTTGCCTATCAAAGCATGTTTGTAGACTGCTGTTCTCTGCAAGCAATAAACATAAAATATCATCTAACATGTCACGTACAAAAAGCAAGAGCATATATGTATATGTCATATAGAATTAAAAAGTTTAACTGCATAATATTTATAATTGTGTATATGTATATACGTTTTCTTCTTATGAAAATATTCTGATAGTAAATGTCAGATATTAAATGTTACAACATTATTAAGATTTTTATATAGAAATACTTTCATATACATAACAATGATGTGCATGTCAAAGATGCTGAATGGTATAATATAATTATTAATTATTGATGGGTAATAGAATACCAACAAAAAAAAACAAAAATATACTTGTTTGCAGAACTGTTAATACACGTTCTTTCCATGAAATTGTTACTATCAGGATATTTTCCTAAGAAACGCATATACATATGCATGTAAGTAAGAATATTATGTTCACTTAAGTTTTTAATTTTGATAATGCATATATGTATATACGTATAATATGCTGTTGCTTTTTGTCGGTAAATGTTGGGTTGACGGTAAATGAAATGTAGTACGTATCGTCACGCACAAGAAGCAGCAGCATATTATATATATAAATATCAGCAAATTAAAAGCTTAACTATACATAATATTCTCACTTACATGCATATACGTTTCTTATAAAAATATTATGATAGTAACATTTTCTCAGAAAACAGTTCTGAAAACAAGTATATTTTTGTTTTTTATTAGTACTTTGCTACCGCTCAATAATTAATAATTATAATTGTATTATACCATTCAGCGTCTTTGACATGCACATCATTGTTATGTACATGAAAGTATATCTAATTAATATTGTAACATTTAATATCTGACATTTACTATTAGAATATTTTTATAAGAAAGAAACGTATATACATATACACAAGTAAAAATATTATAAGGTTAAACTTTTTAATTCTATATGATACATATATAACATACCGTTGCCTTTTGTATGTAACTTGTTGGATGATATTTCATATTCAATACCTATAATGATCATAACACTGTATAAACATGCTTTGATAGCTAAAGACAAATCTTCCTAAAAAATCCAAGAAATAAACGGATGGATGTTGATATTTTCATAACATTTCACAAGATTCTAATAGCGGAGACAGTAATAATAAACTCCTGCTTAAAAGAATCTCTTGCTTTGTTGATGAATTCTTTTTTGATGGTTGATGACTTCTTCTGCAAAGTGCTACAGATGCATGTTATATGTTAATTGTTAATTGCATGTTATATGTTAATTGTTCTCAGTTTTTTTTCTGTCTGAAAAATGGGCATTTAGTAAAGTTAATCAGTAGCATAATATTCAGAATTTCTTGTGCAGAGTAATTATAATAAAAAGTTATTAAATCTCACGAATATACCTACCTTATCACAGTTTATGAGACAGCTAATAATTTTAAGGTTTCGACATCAGCAACTTGTTTTGTTAATGATTTCTTTCATTTCAGCATTAATAGAAATAGATTGCACAAATCACCATGCTACTTTTAATAAAGATATAGAAATCTGATGTATTACTGTAAATAAGAAAGAGCTATTATTTATTAGTATATTGTTAGGAATGACACGTAATTGTGTGCATTTGTAAAAAGTATTTAAATACAGGATACTTACATAAATAATGACAAATATAATCAATTAAACGTTTTCTGATATTCATTTCCTTCCGATTACAGTACTCTAATCTTTTACACGTGCAATGACACGTCGTTTCAAAAAAAAAAGATTTGGAGAAATTGTAGTCAATTTGAGTGCATAAAAACTATATAATAACTTATTATGTGTGTACAACGTGATGTTACGAGAGGTTAGGAAATCTGTCATAACAATGATGTGCGAGGTAAAGATGTAGAATAATATAATAATTATTAATTATTATTGAGCAGCAAATTGAACAACAAAAAGTAGAGATATACTTCCTTGATAGCAGTTAACATACATTTTTTCCCATGAAGTTGATATGACAGATTTCCTAACCTTTCGTAAAATCATTGTGTTGTATAAATACTGAGATATTACTTATATCTCAGTGGTTGTACATACATAATAAGTTATAGTTTTTACACATTCAAACTTGACTGCAAATTGTCCAAATCTATTTTTCTTGACAAAGTGTCATAAAAGGTATAGAACACTGTAATCAGAAAGTGACATAAGAGACTGTAACATAAGAGTATGTTAAATTTATTATATTTGTCATTATTCCGGTAAATATCCCGTAATTAAATATTTCTCAATGAGGCAAGAACACAATTACGTGTTATTTCAATAAATGTTCAAGGTTATCTTATCTTGGGGTGCAATGAAAAGTATAATTTATTTACAACAGTCAAATCCGAGAAGGATTTGGTCACATCGTTAAAGCCCGGTGTCCACAATGCGAGAACTGTGTCCAAGTTTCGGTTTAAGCCAATGAAACTGCTACTTTTCTGTAAGAGCTGCAAGTTGATTGGCTTAAACCGAAACTTGGACACAGTTCTTGCATCGTGGACAGCGGGCTTAAGGCATCTGAAACCATCCGACACATGCCTAAAATATTCCAAAGAACGCGGCAGTCATTGCTCCGTTGCGGTGCTGTGACTTTTGTTGTAACGTTGGCGGTCGTAATTTTGAATATTTACTGTAAACTAGAAACCCTCTATACAGAATCTAGCCATAAGCGATTTTGTCAAAATCCTGTGAGAGAGACGGATATACACTTTCTCTTTAACCTAACCTTATCTGATACGCTCAAGCACATTTGGCAGCTGTAAAAGTGTTATAAGTATTGCAGCAATAGGTAGATAGCGAATAACAGCAATATTGTAGAGATAATGTATATCCTTCTTCTCGCAGGATTTGGACAAAATCGCTTATGGCCAGACTCTATATAGAGGGTCTCTACTGTAAACATGTTAAATTGACGGAATTAAATCATTGCATCGCAGTTGTTGTGACGATTTAATTAAACGCCCATCACGCCGTAACGAAGCGTCGTTGACCCATGGTTCCTATACTTAAAGTTGGTGTATTTATTCCTTCATTACACAAATTTACGAAACTTAGTTTTTCTACACCCTGTATATATCTCAAGAACTGCTTAATATTGTAACTTGTGCTCAATCGTGGTCAATTGGGATCGTGGTCAATCGGGACCGTGGTCAATCGGGACCGTGATTAATATCAACGTGGTCAATCGGGAACGTGGTCGATATCAACGTGGTCAATCGGGACCGTGGTCAATCGGAAACGTGGTCAATCGGGACCGTTGTCAATCGGAACCGTGGGCAATCGTAACGTGATCAATATTAACGTGGTCAATTTCAACGTGGTTAAACGCAACGAGGTCAATCTCAACGTGGTTAATCTCAACGTGGTCAATAGGGACCGTGGCCAATTGGAACTGTGGTCAATCGGAACCGTGGTTAATCGGGACCGTGGTAAAATGGGACCGTGTTCAATCGAAACGGTGGTCAATCGGGACCGTGGTCAATCGGGACCGTGCTCAATCGCAACGTGGTCAATATTAACGTGGTCAAACGCAACGTGGTCAATCTCAACGTGGTCAATCTCAACGTGGTCAATCAGGACTGTGGTCAATCGAGACCGTGGTCAATCGGAACTGGTGGTCAATCGGGACCGTGGTTAATCGGGATAGTGGTCAATCGAGACCGTGGTCAATCGAGATCGTGGTCAATCGGAACCGTGGTCAATTGTGACGGTGGTCAATCGGGACCGTGCTCAATCGAAACGGTGGTCAATAGGGACCGTGGTCAATCGAGACCGTGGTCAATCGAGACGGTGGTTAATCGGGACCGTGGTCAATCGGGACCGTGGTCAATCGCAACGTGGTCAATATCAACGTGGTCAATCGCAACGTGGTCAATTTCAACGTGGTCAATCGGGACCGTGGTCAATATTAACGTGGTCAAACGGGACGCTCCCAAAACAAATCGCTAATGTTGGTGTATTTCAAAGTCTTCAAGTATAAAATGCAGGAAGGTGATCGCGCGAGGTAATAACATTTTAAAATTCATGTATTGGAATATCGTACCTCTACACGTGAAATATGTAACGTTTCATCCTGCATATGAAGTACGACCTCGCCGTCAAATTTAGTTCGTGCGTAGTAGAAGTCATTGTTCGAAAATGACTTGCCGATATTTTAAATGTTGCATCTCTCTAAGAGCATTGATTAAAAATGTTAAAATATTGGTATGCCGCATTTCAAATTGCAAACTTTTTATTTCAAATTTTTTTTATTTTATATTGACAGTAGAGTCGCAAAACTAGTTACAAATCTCGCGCAGATCATTGGTTGCAATACATTTTTCATTTGCAATGTGGTTTTCCTGCTTCAAATGATTTTTTCGGTTTAATTGTAATGGTTTTTTTTGATTGGTAATTTTAAGATTGAGATAAATGTATTTGTAGCCGACGTATAGCCGATTTGAAATACTTAACGAGAACGCTCGATGAGCGGCAATAATGATTAATAATAATTCGAGTAAATTGCAAGCGATTTATGTCGAGCGAGTGAGCTCTCTGCATCTCATCTACACGGAAAAGAATAAACAATTTAATTGGATATTATTTTATCCAAATATGTATTTCGATTATTAAAACAACTATCATATGTTTTCGTTTAAATAATATCCATTGGAATTAACTGTTTATGTTTGTAGCGGCCCGTTACGCCGACGTTGCGGTGTACTTTTTTCCGTGTAGTTTGGAACATTCGTTGACATATCTGAACAATCAGTTTCTCCGTGTTCAAAATCGTTAGAAATATCGTAGCCTCTACGCGTGATATATTTAAACGTTTCATCCTTCATATGAAGTGTGATCTTTCGCCGTCAAATTTAGTTTGTACGTAGAAGTCATTGTACCGAAATGACTTGCCGATATTCTCAATGTTGCATCTTTTTAAGAGCATCAGTTTAAAATGCGAAAATAGTCGTATGCTGCATTTCAAATTTCAAACTTTCGATTTCAAATGTTTTCCATTTTTTCTTGACCGTTGTCGCGAATTCCACCGCGTTCGCTTGAGCAGGCGAGAAGGGGGAGGAAAGCGAGAATGCCGGAACTCGTCTCGAGTGAGACGATGAGGTTTCGGGACTGGGAAAAATCCGGAGAATAACTGGAGATGTTCTCAGTTCACTTAACACTCTTTAATGTTTATTTGAGATGATCGGCGAATTAACGAGCGAGACATTTGTTTGGCCGTACAAAGAAATCGGAGCGCGAGATGCGAGGCGCCTGCTCCGGAGTAGAGACTAGCGTTGACTGTGTCGATCTCGACGTTTTAACTTCCTGATTCGCGCGATTAAGAAGTCTTGCACGATTGATGATACAAGGAAGTCTTTCAACTATGCACGTGGAATGACGAACACTCACGCTCTTTCTCGTTGTCGTCGACACTTTTACTTCGACGGATCGTTCGCGTCGACCGCATCGCACGTAACTCCGGTATGATCTGATCTGATCGCGCCGCGGCGCTCTCGTTCGGAAACTTCCGCGAGCACGCTCGACGATCCAGGAAGTGGCGCCGTTCGGTGGATCGCGAGAGTGTTACTATGCTTCGAATTTAGATCTTTCGATCCTAAACAAACCGCCCGCCTCGAAACGACAGTTTCGAATGTAGATCTGAGTTTCACCTTCACCAGGCAGCTTCCGGATCGCCGAGATACTAACTTGAAGGACGTGATCGCTTGGTCCCTTGATTCGCATGACTTAACTTAGTACTTTATTTACAAAGACGCAAATTATTACATTGGAATGTTGCTGCTTACAGACTAGAGATTCTTCTTTTCTAATTTTGCGAATGAAGTTCATCTATGTGGGGTTTTTGGACGCGTCGTCGCACAGTGATTCGATGTCGATCGGTAACAAACATAATTGGGTGAGAGGTCGCTTATACTCCGATTTTGCCGTTTTAATAGAGACAACGCGCACCAATCCGTCAGAGCCTTCGTGGCAGCGTATGACTCGCCCAAGCTCCCACTTACATGGGGGTAAGGTCGAGTTCCGGATTAGGACCATCGTGCCGACTTTAATTGAAGGCTGAGCCTTGCGCCACTTGACTCGTTGTTGCAGCGTATTCACGTAGTCGGTTTGCCAAGTTTTCCAAAATCGTTCGGTGATATGTCGGATGAGTTGCCATCGCGACAGTCGATTTTCTTGAATGTGAAGGACCGAAGGTTCTGGAATAGCCGTGATAGCCGCGCCAATCAAGAAGTGTCCTGGTGTTAGAGGGTCGTAGCTGTCAAACGAATCCGTCAACGGGCCGAGGGGGCGGGAGTTAAGGCAAGCCTCAATCTTGCACAGGAGCGTTGTGAGCTCTTCGAATGTGAGCGTATGCGATCCAAGGACTCGGCGAAGATGGTGTTTGACGCTCCGCACTCCGGCTTCCCATAGTCCTCCAAAGTGGGGGGCGTGAGGGGGGATAAAATGCCATGTCACTTTATCTGACGCTGTTCGGTTTAGGAAGTCAGGGTCTTGAAGGGCTTTTCGGTATGCGATGGTTAGCTCGGTGTCTGCACCCGTGAACGTAGTTCCGTTGTCGGAATACATTGCTTCGGGTAGTCCTCGGCGTGCGCAGAATCTGGTGTAGGCGTCAAGAAAGGCGGAAGTGGAGTAGCTCCCTACGAGCTCGAGATGTATCGCTCTCGTAGCCAAACAAACAAATACCGCGATGTACGATTTACGTGATGTGATGCCTCGACCCGCGGAAGCTCGGGTGGCAACTGGGCCTGCGTAATCCACGCCGCAGTGAAGGAAGGCTCGTGACGGAGCGGAAACTCTTGCCTGCGGCAATGACCCCATCAACTGAGTGGGAATGGCTGCCTTTTCGCGCGCACAGATGACGCATCTATGTATTATCAATTTAACTAGATTGCGAGCTCGGAGTATCCAAAACTTCCGTCTAAGGGTGGCTAGCGTCAGCTGAACTCCAGCATGCAGCGATCGTACGTGCTCGTCTTGAACTATCATCTTAACGACTGGATGGGGCGCTAAGAGGATCGGATGCTTTACGCAGAATGGAAGCGGAGCCCTTTCAATCCGCCCGCCGACTCGAATTAGTTTGTCGTCGTCGATGAAAGGGTTTAGTGAAAGAATTGCGCTTTTTTGCGGAAGCGGCTTCTTTAGTTGAAGAGCTCGCAGCTCCTCGGAGAATATTTCGGCTTGAATGTTCTGAAGCCAGAAAAGCTTTGCCTTTTGGTACTCATTTGCCGTTAGAGCCTTTGAGTTTGGAAAGTCCGACGGGTGGCTTGACTTGTTCCGACATCGGTGAACAAACCGCATAACGTACGCGGTGACCCGGAGGAGTTTGGGCCACGTGGAGTATCGGGAGGCGAGATCCCAGGATTCTTTAGCGTGCGCGAGATTCACGGAGCAAGATTTTGCTTCTGATTGCGCGACTTCTGATGACGGCGCGAGATCGATCGGCCATTCGGAGGGCTCTAGACGTAGCCAAGCAGGGCCATGCCACCAAAGGGGATGGGATTCGAATTTAGTGTCGAGGAGTCCTCTTGATGCGCAGTCTGCCGGGTTGTCCTTTGTTGGCACGTGAAACCATTCGTCGTGCGACGTTCGAGATTGGATCGCGGCGACTCGGTGAGCTACGAACGTCTTCCACTTAGACGGATGCTGTCTCAACCATTGACGAACGACTTCTGAATCTGTCCAGTAACGACGTCGGAATTTTGGATGATTTAGGGAGGCACACACCGATTCCATGAGGCGCGTCAGCAATTCGGCGGCCAGCAGCTCGAGACGAGAGATTGTCATGGGTTTGATGGGAGCGACCTTGGACTTCCCCGCGAGTAATGCGGTGGTCGTTTCCCCTGCCATGGATGTAACGCGTATGAAGACGACCGCGGCGTAAGCGACATTGGATGCGTCGGCGAAGCCGTGCATCTCACACTGTGATGTGTCGGAGCCTCGGTTTACCCATCGAGGTAGCAGTAAATCTTCTAAGGCAGCGAGTTGCTTGTAAATGAGTTCCCACCTTTTGAGGGCAGTGTCTTCAATTACGTCGTCCCAATCGAGCTTACGACGCCAGAGTTGCTGCATGAAGATCTTCGCGTTAATTGTAACCGGCGTGACCCATCCGAGCGGGTCAAAGATTTTGGCTATCGTAGACAAAATCGTGCGTTTTGTACGGGGAAGAGATTCCGGGAGCGAGACTTGAAACTTAAACGCGTCGAGCGCTGGATTCCAGGAAATGCCGAGCACCTTCAGGTTGTCTTCAGGTTGCAGGACCTTGTTGCAGGCTAGTCCGTGATCGTCTGAGGGAATATCAGCGAGAAGTTCCGATCGATTACTTGCCCACTTTCGAAGTTTGAATCCTCCACGCTGTAGGAGAGCGCAGAGTTGCTCACGCATGCACCGCAGAAGAGGCATATCTTCTGCTCCATAGAGAACGTCATCGACGTATGTGTGGAGTAGCAGAATGAGACAGGCAAGGGGGAAGTCGTGATCCTCTATAAGTTGTTGAAGAACTCGTAGAGCCTGGAATGGCGCAGAGACTTCGCCGTATGTCACCGTGAGCAGTCGATATTCTTCCACCGTTAATGGATCCTTCCCGTTCCAAAGAATACGTTGATAGTCTTGATCGCGTGGATCGATCCAAATCTGGCGGTACATTTTTGCTATGTCCGCGGTGTAGACATATTGAAATTGTCGCCATCGCATTAGGACATCGAACAACTCGGTTTGTAGTTTTGGCCCTGCTAGGAGATGACTGTTTAGCGAAGTGCCATTTGAAGTAACGCTAGAGGCGTTGAAAACGACCCTGAGTTTGGTCGTTGCGCTAGACGCTCGAATTACGGGGTGATGCGGGATGTAAACGGTTTGAGTACTTCCTGCGGACGGAGAGGAGGCGACGATCTTCTCCATGTGTCCCAGTTCTTCGTACTCTGAGAGAAAAGCTTCATATTCTTGTTTCAAGGCTGGGTGACGGTCCAGTCTGCGATTTAGTGAAGCGAGCATGCGCAGCGCTTGAGTTCGGGATTCGCCAATATCTATTGGAGGACCCTCCTTGAAAGGCAGCCGCACTATGTATTTTCCGCTTTGATCGCGGGAACGAGTTTTACGGAAGTGTTCCTCACATTGCTTTTCCTCGGGTGGGAGTATCCTTTCGCGTGGAAGTTCTTCGACTTCCCAGAATTTGCGTAACTCTTGGTCCAGGGAGCAATGTTGAACCGTTATAAAATGAGGTAGCGAGCTCGTCGCGGAGGTGGGTCCAGAAATGACCCAGCCGAAGTGAGATTGTTGAGCGATCGGTTGTCCTGCCGAGCCTCGTCGAATCCCGTCCTGAATGATGCTGCCGTACAAATCGGCACCTATGAGAATGTCAATTGGGTCGGATCCTGTTGGATCATCATCAGCTAGATTTAATTGTGTCAGATGACTCCATTTTGCGTCGACTTTGACGCGTTGAGGAAGGTATTTGGTTAGTGATTTTATTATAAAGGCGAGAGTTGAAAAGTATGGCTCGGCGCGATCCCGTGGAGTAATTTGAATATTAGCCGCGTGACGGCATGTTCCAACCTTGACACATCCTACCGCAGATATGGAAGTGTGGGTGCGGATGCGTTCCACACGCAGTATTTGTGCGAGCCTTTCGGTAATGAACGAAACTTCTGATCCTTGATCTAGAAGGGCTCTGACGGTTAGAGTACGTCCGGACAGGACAGCTGACGTTGACTCTCGCAGTGGCGAGCAAAACCGGAGTAGGAACCGCGGTGATTGAAACGGCGGAGAGCGTATTTACATTTGATGCTCCAATGACGGGGGACGGTGCGCTCGCAGGAACCGTCACGAGATTTGAGTTCGACGAAAGCGAGTCATCGTGCAACATTGAATGATGCTGACGCTGGCATGTACGACACGTGAATTTACCTTTACAGTCCGTCACCGCATGCTTGGCGCTTAGACAATTGAAACAGCGTTTGTTTTGATTAACTATGTCTCGACGTTGACTCGGGCTCTTTTCGATGAATTTTGGACACTTATTTATAAAGTGAAACTTTTGACACAATGGACAGCTCGGATTAGATGCCGTTGATGCATTAGCGGTAGTTGCTTTCAGGCCGCGATTGGATTTTATAGAGCTGGGGGGCGCGAGTTCCTCGAGAGCGAGCGCACGCGAGGATAGAAATCGATTGAGATCGTCATACGTCGGGGGGGGAGAATCGTCGCCGAATTTCAACTTCCATGCTCGGCGCGTCGCGGGATCGAGTTTTTTAGATACAAAATAAACTAGAATATCGCTTAATATTTCGTCAGATGAACGATCGAGACGCTTTAGCGCCGCAAGTGCCTTTTCAGCTCGGTCACGCAGCGCATGTAATTCGGCCGCCGATTCGTGAGAAACGCTCGTCAGATTATACAGCGCCGAAACGTGAACTTCGATTAGCCGGCGCTTATTTTCAAACCGCGTCGTGAGCGCTTTCCACGCAACGTCGAAATTTTCCGCGGTAATAGTTAGACTAGCGATCGCATCACGAGCACGTCCGGTTAAACTAGACGCAAGAAAATGCATTCTACTGAAATCCGACAGTTCTTTGTTTTTAATTATTAGCGCTTGAAATCGATCTCGAAAACTCTCCCACTCTTCGAATTTACCTGAAAACGGAGGCAATTGTATGGGGGGCAAGTGCATCAATGACAGCGACGCTGATTCGGTTCGCATGGTCGACGACGCGAAGGATTGATTCGGATTGATGACGGGCTCCAGTTCCTCCAGCTGTTCGGCCATATAATCCAACGCCTCCTTGATAGAAGTCCTCGTGTGCTTCCAATTGGTTGGTGGCGAAGTAGTCCACAGCTTTCCTTTTGTCCTCGGGATAAGCATGAAGGAGGGCTGCATGACCGTTGACGCACTGCGCCCACGTTTCTTTGAGCGACGTTATCCGCGAACGAATTTTCGCAGGAGTATAATTATTTCGGCCTATCTTCTTGAAGTTGTCTAACGCTCGGACGACAGAATAAAGCAACGATTGTTGCTTTACAATGAGTTCACTCATGGCGAATGTTTGCTCGCTTCACGTATACTTGATCTTGAAGCACTTCGGTTTCACAATAATGTTATGTGTTGAACTGAAACACTCAGTATAAGCGACTATTTTCAAGACGCTCGGTAGTCCCCAAGTCGCAACGTAAACACTCAATCCGGCTCGAAGGACCAACAGTTTTTGTCGCGAATTCCACCGCGTTCGCTTGAGCAGGCGAGAAGGGGGAGGAAAGCGAGAATGCCGGAACTCGTCTCGAGTGAGACGATGAAGTTTCGGGACTGGGAAAAATCCGGAGAATAACTGGAGATGTTCTAAGTTCACTTAACACTCTTTAATGTTTATTTGAGATGATCGGCGAATTAACGAGCGAGACATTTGTTTGGCCGTACAAAGAAATCGGAGCGCGAGATGCGAGGCGCCTGCTCCGGAGTAGAGACTAGCGTTGACTGTGTCGATCTCGACGTTTTAACTTCCTGATTCGCGCGATTAAGAAGTCTTGCACGATTGATGATACAAGGAAGTCTTTCAACTATGCACGTGGAATGACGAACACTTTCACGCTCTTTCTCGTTGTCGTCGACACTTTTACTTCGACGGATCGTTCGCGTCGACCGCATCGCACGTAACTCCGGTATGATCTGATCTGATCGCGCCGCGGCGCTCTCGTTCGGAAACTTCCGCGAGCACGCTCGACGATCCAGGAAGTGGCGCCGTTCGGTGGATCGCGAGAGTGTTACTATGCTTCGAATTTAGATCTTTCGATCCTAAACAACCGTAAAGTCGCAGAACTAGTTACAAATCTCGCGCAGGTCATTGGTTATAATAAATTTTTCATTTGCAATGTCGTTTTTCTGCTTGTAATGTTTTTTTTTTGTTTAATTGTAATGAAATCTAAGGTTCGTATGAAAGGATTCTCGAAGTTTCGGGAAGGAACGACACATCAATGTAATAGTCGATTAGTTTGAGAGACTGTGTATTTCTCAGTCTTGTATCCAGTGTGATAAATGGTCGAACACACAAATAAATGCACATAATAAATTTCAAAGATCAGTCAATACATGAAGATATAAATCAAATAAACATAATAGTTTTGAATAATCCCTTTACTCGTAATCTATCGCAATGTATCATCATTCAAACTGTTCATCTTAATGGTTATCAGAAAGTAACGTTTTACTTAGATTCGTATCAAATGATATTTTATTTTAAATGGAATGTGAACATTGTTAAAGTTCACTCTTTGAAAGAAACATTCTTATAAAAGGATCATTCATGATAAATCATAACACAGAAATAATCAGGCATAAATCTTATAACGTATTAATCCATGCAACGATAGAAACGATATTATTATTAGTAAAGTTTATTATAATCGGTCGTTGAATAACGGAAAGTATGAATCGAGAAACGTATCGAATGATCGAGAACGAGAGTTTTTACTTATCGGAATTTACATCTAGTACGCCGTGGACTGTCTCAAAATGCATCGCAATATATTCGAAAGTTAATGTAATAAATATAGAAACGCTTTATACAATGAATTATGATCTACTAACGGATCGTTCTTTACATAGCAAGACTTATCACAATGCTTAAATATTCGAAATGGCCATTGAACAAGAACTGTAATTTAATATACCGGTTGCAACCGTTAAAAGAATTATTGAAGTTACACTGAGCTCAGCTTTCTAGAGAAAATTGGAAGGTCTCTTCTGCGGAATTGCAGTCCTTTGAAAAGCGCCGATCACGCGCTCACTGTAACGAATGTTAGAAAGTTAAGCTGGTAATGAACATTGTCTTACCAGGCTTAACACCGCTCGCGAGCATATCACACGAATATATGTAAATCGAAGATTTACCTTAGAATTGCAGACCTTCCCTCTCTCGGTTATGAAACGTATGAAAGGGCAATATAGCCCGCCTCTCACCCGTAAGGGCACCTTTTGTCCACTGGTAATGGTATTGACGTCATGCGATTTATGAATCGTCATGGATTGACGATTGACGTCCTTCCTTCCTTCCTTCAGAAATAAAATGCCGGATGGCTTTCCTTCGTGCGAGTATACCTGCACTCGTCAACTTGCGGTACCAATGTAAAAGTCCTTTTGTAGAATCTCGTTTTACTACTTTTATGACAATGCACACGACCGCGAAAGTACAGAATCTTGAAGATATCGTTAACGAGAGATAAACGCAATATCGTATGACGCAATCCGAATCGTCTCCACAGAGATCGTGAACACTCGCACGGTCGAAGGAAGAATAACCGCTCGCTGCTCGCACGATCGTGCCTGCACGGCCCGCGCACGCGCCGTACTATGCGCCGTCTCACTCACACTCATCGTTACCGTATCCGCGGCGCAACGTCGAACCTCTCTCTCATCACGTGATCGAGGTCTGCGGCGCAGCGCTGTCTGCGTTGATCGCGCGGCAAAATACACGCACACATAAATGAAACACATGGATACAAGACCACACTCTCTTTTTCTTTTGCTCTCTCTCTCTATTTCTTTCTGTTTCTAACAAATTGTAATGATCTCTCCAATTATGTCACTGTCACTACATTTACGCGAGCGTTCCTTCTGTAGTAACTTACGATAATTGACTCGCGGAGTAAATTATTGTAAGTTACTACAAAATCCCGTTTACGCAAAGGAATTATTATGAGTTAAGGCCTTCACACATAAAATGCCGCAAGGACGTAAAACGTAAGCGTAAAAAAATTGATCAATCCCAATCGAGTATTTTTTCTACTGGGGTTACGGACAGCACAATACTTGAGTGGGATTGGTCGATTTCTTACGTTTACGTTTTACGTTCTTACGCGATTTTACGTGTGAAGGTCTTTACAGATTTAACACTCGCGTAAACGTAGATACTACGGTCATTTTCTTTTTATAATTAAGTTTTTCTGTCGTTTTCACACATTTTGTATTTGTTTATAAAAAAAATGTGTGAAACAACGATCTTAAATTATCCAACAATTATCCATTTTGTTTAATTAAGGATTGCATATGAAATAATAAAACGATTTGCATCCTTTATACTATTTGTTATTTCGTATACAATCCTCACAGGCTTTCAATGTAAACATTGGATGTGCTCGCGTAAACTAGTACTACGTTTACGCGAGCGTTACTTCTATAGTAACTTATGATAATGCACTCGTTTACGCGGAGTAAATTATCAATATTATCATAAATTAATACAAAATCCCGTTTACGCGAAAGAAAATCTCGTTTACGCGAAGAAATTATCGTAAGTTACTGCAGAAGTAACGCTTGCGTAAACGTAATATAGGCCAATAATATTATTGTATTATAATTTTATTACACGCAGAGTTGTATAACAACAATAAAAACATTTATAAAACGTAAATAATAACTTTTGTACTCATATTTCAATATCCTACATTTATATATTATATTTTTTAAAAATTTAATTTTTTATTTTAATAATAAATGTAAGGGCCAGTTTCACCATCTCCGATTAACGTGATCCTTCGAAATTCACTCTTTGTCTCTTTCTTACGATTAGAAAGAGATCAAGAGTGAATTTAATCGGAGGATCACATTAATCGGAGATGGTGAAACTGGCCCTATGGATACTAAAACGTTGCGCATTTTTACCGACGGATGACGCCATTTTGCTACGTAGTTCCATTTTCACGAAGGAGCCAAATTAGATGGCGCTCGAATACGCGACAAATTTTTTCCATATGAGAGTATGCACCCTGCCGATGTCACGCCACGATCGCATGATTCAAATGAACATGAACAAACAAAAGATTGTGCTCATGGAGCGCGCTTTTAGCGCTAATAGCCTTTTCGCACGCACGCAGAATGTGATTAGTTCTTATCTCTTTGGATCCAACCAATCACATTTACTTAAGCCAGCGGCACACGAAGCATGTTTTCCTGCTGGATTGCTTGCGATCTGGTAAATTACTAGAAATCTTGAGTGCTGAGTAGTGCAATTATAGTAATTTACTAGATTGCAAGCGATCCAGCAGGAAAACATGCCCCGTGTGCCACTGGCTTTAGTTTAGGCTGCCCATTCACGGTTTAGGCCCCGGGGCCCTATTCTCGAATCGTTTTCATGAAACTCGCATGCGAAATTCAATGCTTTTCAAATAGAAAGTCGCATACGAAAATCATTAAGATGGCTACACACACTTTTCGTAGAACGTAAGGCCCGATCTACAATAGCTGTAGTAAGCCTCAAGAAGTAAGAAATTGACCAATCACAGTTGATTATTCTCCTCATATTCGCCTGTAATTGGTCAATTTCTTACGGCTTAAGGCTTACTACAGCTATTGTAGATAGAGCCTTACAGTAGGGTTTCGACCAATCGCGTTGCTCAATTCGGCCGTCTGTGACCGTAGAAGTAAGAATCGAGCAACACGATTGGTCGGAACCTTACTGTTACGTTCTATGAAAGGTGTGTGTGCCCTGCTTTAGGGCAGGCTCGAGAATACGGTCCCCGGACACACACTTTTTCGTAACAGTAATAGTAAGGTTTCGACTAATCGCGTTGCTCGATTCGGGAACGTACGGCCGTACGTGCATTATACACAATTTCTTTTCTTACGATCGGTAACATTATCGACGATACGCGAAATAGAATTATCGATTAGGATAGTTTATGGTAATATCATGATGACATTTATTTGATTTATGGTAATAGTAGATAGAGACTTCAGTGAAGCGATTTATGTTCTAACCGTATTGTCCTCTGAAAAGAAAAAGGAGCCAATATAAATAAAAGAAGAGAAGCGATTTATGTCAGTAAAGCGATAATAAAAAATTTTGAAAATAATAATTTGATATAGAGTATTTGCTGTTTCTTTTAATACTTATAGATTTATGTGTTTAATAGTATGTACAGTTTCTTTATTATTACAATTTACATTTATTTATTACAATGTCCATTTTTATTTTCAATAATTTTTAATTACTGCCATATATAAATTAGAAGCATCATCCTTTTCTCTTTTATTATTATTGTAGAAAATGTCACATTGTAGAAAATAAAAATTATTTATTTATATCTCTACATTACGATTGCGGATAAGATTATTTGAAATACTTTAACTACAATATAGCATAATATACCTGATCAACTTTTAATATGTTTCTTATAAAATATGATTACAATTACAAAGCAATTACAAAATGATGATGTTTGTATTTTATTGATATTTCAATGATTTTATTTATGGTGTTATATTTTATTCTATTTGCAAATTATAATATTAATATGAATTTTTTATTACAGATGTACTTATTTTTCGGAAATTGTACAGGATGTTCTAATATCTGAGTTTCATGACAATAGTAAATGACAGTCTCCTCAAATCATTTCGTGATGATTTTATTATAGTTGCTTTCTATTTACATCAAAACTCAGATAATTCTCACATGCGACGTCATTCTGTCTTTATTATTCATTAGTTACCAAAAAGGATAGAACGACGTCACAAGTGACATTTATTTGAGTTTTGATATAAATGGAAAGCACCTTATATATTCGGCACTGCGCGAGGATTTGTCGCGAATCCGCGAGCTCACCCTTAATTGGCTCGCGCTCTCGCGCTGAAGGGCCGCACACGCCCTGAGTGGAGCGCGTCATCGATTCCGCTGTCGATCTTTGGCACTGCGCGAGGATTTGTCGCGAATCCACGAGCTCACCTCTAATTGGCCCGCTCTATCGCGCCGTAGGGCCGCACATGCCTTGAGTAGGGCGCGTCATCGATTCCGATATCGAGCGGAAAATTTCGCGAAGGCCCCTAGTCGTTCTCCGACGCGACACGTCACATTTGGTGAACGTGCTTTCGATTGCGCCCGGCTAGAGTTGTATTTTTGACGACGACGGAGAGGCCCGCGACGGCGACGTTCCACAACGCTCGAGGGAGCAGACCTTTCTGTGAGATTGCCTTGGAATTTTCGCGTATGTAAAGCCACGTCACCGCCCTCCGGGTCGTACTCTCGCTCAAAATGCCGACGCGTGCATTAGTGTTAGCCGCCGAAAGGGCATGATTTTCGCGTTAGTGGTCGGCGAGGGGCCCCAGGATAGTCTCGTTGACTAAGGGGATCGCGGATAAAAATCGCAGGTTCCTGGAGATCGCGGGAGGACGCCGGTAACTAATGTCGAGATCGCGAATCCGTCGTTTCTCGCATTCTTCGTTCTCGCGACTGCGTGTGATATTGCGCGTATATTGTGCGTCGTAATTTGTGTTGTCGCGTGATAGATTTCGCAGGAACTCATTGCGTTAGATTCGGGGTACTTTCCGTTTCACGCATGATGCGCATAATGCATCGTTTATCCTTATTGTTCATCGAGTGTTAAACAAGGATAAATAATGCATTATGCGCATCATGCGTGAAACGGAAAATACCCTCGGTCTCTTCTCGCGCGCTATTCCGCATTCAACGTCTTCGTTCACTCTTTGTATTCACGTACGATATTCTGCGTTATGTTGCGTGTCCTTGCGTCGTTCTGAGTGTTCTCGCGTGTGTTATCCTTTCATGTCAATAATCGTGTAATAGTTCGCGTTATGTTTAGTCTCGCGCCTTTCGCGAGCCTATTATATCTTGGCGACGGAATCCTTTCGCGAGTTCGGATATTGCGTCCTTGCGCGCCGAGCGTGGCGCAGCATTTCCTATATGTTTAATATTAAGTTCTGCATTCCATATTATTTACTTTCATGCTTAGCATTAAGTTCTCTCAGGTAATTCGCGTTCACTTCATTCTCAGTAAGGTAATTCGAGTCAATATCGTCGCGTTCGAGCACATTTTCTGTTTCTTCTTGTATTATATGCGACTCTAATTTGCGTGCAATATTACGCCTTATTTGCTATGTGATGTCGCGCTTACTTATATTGCTTCGTAATTGGGCATACTTTCTGTTTCTCGTGTCATTATTTTATAAACTATACATTTCAGAAAGATATGTTTTAGACAAAAGTTGTAGGGTTTAAAAATATCTATTTACCAGTCTTATCAGTTTGACCGTAGGTGGTGATGTCAACGTTACGTGAAGGTCACCTTGATTAAAACTCCC